>BKZX01024534.1:0-18927 GCA_014362285.1 Fagus crenata | reverse complement strand
ACTTCTGATATGTACTCCTTTTTTCCCTGCTTTGATCCCTTTGAGACCCTCTTAACTGCAACTTCTATATTGGATTCACTTAACAAACCCTTGTAAACGCCTCCGAATCCTCCCTCTCCAAGCATCCCTCCTTCAGCAAAGTTGTTTGTTGCACGAAGAAGTTCATAGTACGTGAACCTCTTAGGCCCAGTTCCTTTTTCAAATTCATCATCCATATCGTCATCATCTTCAAAATCTTTTCTATTCCCACCGGCCCTTTTTCTCCAACAAATAAACCAAAGAAGACCTAATGCACCACTCACTACACCCGAACTCACTGCTAATCCAATCACCAACCCCAATTTGTTTTTCCTGTTCTCATCTTTAACCTCCAAAGTTGAATTGAATGACCAAGAAAGTATTGTATGTAACTCAGACAGCATCCCTGTAGCAGCGGAGAAACCAACACTAACCCGCTCCGGCAAAATGGATGCCAAATTAACAATATATGAAAGGTTATAATTCCCGCTATCAGCAAAAGTAAGGAACACGCTAAGATTGTGGGTTGTTGAGTTATAAGTTACCCAGGCATTTGTTGTTGACCCATTCGTGATGTTAAGGGGCAATTCCGTATAGTTCTTTGAGATCATGGAATTGACATCGATTCCTGCATGACGCTTACGATAATTAAAGTTACAATCTTGATCAAGATAATTCTGGTCAACGTTACAGAAAGTGTCAAACTCAACTGCAACAATTGGAATTTGAGTGCTGTTGGCAGCATCTTCATTACTCAACAGTCCAAGAGTCCCGCCAGCTGAATTATTAGGCATTGAAGAGTTAAATGGTGCAATGAAGAAGGCAAGCCCATCGCCAGACAAGGTAGACGACTCATTAACAGTTTTAATCTTAAAGGAGAAGTGAGTGGTGAAGTCTGTAACCCTCCCTGTGCTTTTATCCCAAAGGCGCACTCCTTCAGGATGTAAGGCACGACCAACACTTGCGGTGAGCTTTTCGGAGCGTGTATTCTTCGTGAGCTGGAGTCCTTCTGTGTCCACGTAGGCATCACCCTGGGGGATTAGATCATTTGTTTGGAAACTAGAGAAGTTGAAGAAAATTGCGTTTGCAGGAGGAAGTAGAAATAAAAAGAAGATGATTAGCTGATTGAGAAGAGATTGGACTTTTTGAGGTTGAGAAATGCAAGAAGGTACGCTGGAGAGAACCATGGTTGAATTCAGAGAGGAATGAATGAAGGTCGGTTAGATGGCAAGGCCTATTTCTAGGCTTTTGTTTTTTCTTCTTCTTGAATTATTTGTATTTTAGTATTTCAAACATTAACTTGTCTTCGTCAGTATTGGGGTCTACGAAATTTAAAGCCTTGCTGTCAGATTTTGAAAAAGCTGGATTGACTTCGTCAACTATATTCCGGATGACTTTGGAATGGATTAGTCACCGTGAGAACAATTCAGCTCCTCAGAAGAAAAAGTATCCCTTCAATTAGTATCCGGCTATTCAAACAAGGACTTTCTGAGAAGCTGAATTGTTCACACCGTGTTTCTCAAATGTTCATTTTCATTTTATTCCATAATGTAATATGGTTGGACCATGTTTGGCTAAGAAAGCCTTCAATTTTACTAGTTGTAAAACTTGGATAGGGGTCTGTCCCGATTTCCTTCTTACTGCTGTACAAGCTGATTTACTCTAAATTTAATAAAACTCTGTTGTCTTATTTCCAAAAAAGCAGAGCCCTTGTTTGTATAGCCGGATACCACACGTCAGAATGTAAACGAAGGAATATTACTTATCAAAATTAGTATCCGGCTATTCAAACAAGGACTTTCCGAGAAGCTGAATTGTTCTCACCGTGTTTTGCACCATGGTGTGTATTTAGCAGAATCCAAAATAAAATTGCTTGGTACCATTGCTTACTAAACAAAACAGGGACTATTATCATATTCGGTAATATTCCTGTTGAGGACAATTTTTCTTCCGATTTAGTTTTACTCAAAACAAAAAATATTGAGGACCATTTCTTTTGTTGTAATGGTATGCCCAATTGCAACAAAAGTTGGGGTTTTTCATTTTTGGCAACAAAAAAATGCATTTTTTAGAGTTATTTTGTCAAACATGATCCATTAGAAGTTAATTTAAAAAATATATCTCATTTTTTGTATAAAAAAAAGAAAAGAAACAGAAAGATTGACTTCAATCTTGTCTTTTGTATAGAACTTGTTTTCACAAAAGATAAGATTGGTGCTAATTTAGATATTTGACCCTACCATTTACGCTGTAATTTTGAATATATCTACACATAGATCTTGTCTTTGATAAAGATGAGATTCAAATTTATTTATTTATTTATTTTTATTTTTTTTCATTCTTGTCTTTTTTGAAAAGTCAAAGACGAGATTCAATTTTTTTTTTTTTTGAATCTTGTCTTTTCTGAAAACAAGATTCATTTAAAATTTTGAATTTGTCTTTAGGTGAAAACCCTATTTATTTAATAAATTTTGTTTTATATCTACATATATTTATTTGATTATAGTTTTACCGATTCAAACAAACGATGACGACACATATTATCAATCCACCACCGTGAAGCCCGATCTCCCACCGTCACTTTCAATTGCCGCCGTCACAAAACCCACTTTCAGACCCTAGTCCAACCTCCTATGGTTGGTTTTTGTTGATGTCTCTTTTACTATGGAGTTTAGTTGTTGAGTGAAGGCTTATGATTGGAAGCTTGGGGGAGGTTTGATATTGTGGGTCTTCAACTATGGAGGTCCAACAATGGTTTTGAGTCTTGGCGGATGCGTGGGTCAATTTTGTACACCTTTTTAGTGACCCAAGTTTGAATGACTCAAAATCAATTTTTAGTGAAATAATAAAATCATTAAATTAGAGCAAAATTTACACTTTGGAATTCTGGTGTAGATCTGTTATGCTCCCTTAATTTAAAGTGTAAAAGTAGATACCAAACTGCTAAACTACAAAACACCATAGGCATAACAGCTTGTACCCAAGTTTTAAGAACTAGGCTTCACAACCGATGTCAAGGCAGGAAAACAATCTTCAGGTTCGAGGCCAAAGTCCCATAAATTCAACTGTAGGTTAGCCGTTGCTCCTGAAGGATAGTTGAATGGTCTCCATTTTTCTTTGGCTAGAATTATGATAAAATAAGTTTTTCTGTTATATTACTGCCTTAACTTATAAAAGCTAATAGTTTAGTTCTGATTTCAAAGTCTGAACAGTTGTCCTGTAAATTTGAAATTCTGCATATCTGCTTTGTTCTAGCCCAAGCACCTCAAATGTCATGTCAGAGCTTTTTGAAGTAAGTTTCTTGGTTGCTCTATACATGTGTAATTTTCAATACTTGATGCTACTAAAGTTGGGCAACAATACAACTGATGAGTGTGAGTTAACAATCTTGAAAATATTAGAAAGGTGATCGTTTTCTTGGTTGGAGAACCTAAGAAAATAGCCAAATGCTTAAAGGGTCTTTTCTATTACTCTTTCTCAAACTATTTTTCTATAGTTTCCTCTAGGATTTTTGGGGAATTTCTCCGTCTTTTGAAATGGTGAAATGGGGCTCATTATATAGGAAAATGAAGTAAGTGGTTAGTGTGACCAAAATTCTCAAACCCTAGCTAACCAATGTCAGCTCCTCAATAAGGTCAATGAGACTGATACGAAATATCGAATGATTTTGGGTGTCTGTCTCAAAGTGGGGTACGCCTATTAAGTATAGGCGTATGCCTTTCTTGAATAGGCGTACACCTAACTGAGTGTGAAACTTAGGCATACAACCCTAGGGAAGAGGCGTACACTCGTTTGGTCCGGTTTGGGCTCCTAGGCTTTAATTGGGCTTAAGCTTGTCCAAAATCTCTTATCGGGCTTACTATACACAAAGTTGTTTTTAATAGAATGAGGTATTATCGCCATTGGGACTGGAGATTCTAGATATTAGTAGGTACAAAATGGGGTGTCTATACATTGTTTCAAGGTTCTTATTTTAGGGTCCTATTAACAAGTGCCCTTAGGATAATAATTAAAGAAGCAGTTAATGCTTCTACTTTATAGGAAATAGTAAAAATTTAATATTAAAATAATACAAAAATAACTTTTAAGGGTATTTTAGTCTTTCTATTTATTATTTTAATATTAAAAGTTCGTTGTTTCCCGTAAAGTGTAAGCATTTAATGCTCCTTAACCATTGCTCTAAAGGCACTAGTTAACAAAATCCCTTATTTTAACCTACATCATTCTGATTGAAATAGATTGCAACAATAATTGGCAATGAGTTATTGCAACGATATCTTTGTCACATAAATCATTTAGATACCTAGTAAGATGTTATTGGTTTAGAGGGCCACATAAGTAGTGTCCCCTTGCAATGCTCCGCTTATAAATAAAAAAACCTTCCAATTTCTAAAGGATAAGGTTTGGTTACAAACTGATTTGTAACCCGTTTACTACAACCAACTATGTGGCAGCTTATAAAACCATTCACATATTTTATTTAAAGAAGTCACATGACTCATTAAATAGGTCACATGACTTAAAGTACATGTGGATGATCTTATTAGGTGACACGTAGTGGGTTATAGTGAGTTGGCTACAAACCAATTTGTAACCAAACTCTGTCTATTTCTAAAAACACAAACCGTGTCAACAGTTCTCAAAACTTTTGTATCACTAGATTTATAGTAATCATTATTTCTTGATCCTATTAGGAGAGGCATGATGTCAATGGTGTTGTTGACTGACCTACTATGTGGACTATGATTGTCCAATCAAATTTTGTTTGTCAAGACAAGAGAACTTGGTGGAATGCATCTAGTTGAGGTGGAATAGTGCTACTCCAATAGCTTTATGCTTTCATCCCAAGATTATGTGTAATAGACTCTAGTTAATTTATAGTAGTAAGCTAATTATTAGAGAAGTGGGGTTGTTCATGCTTAGAATCGAGTGGACCTGGACTTGTGTGTTATTTCATACAAATACATTGAGATTATTTCAATTAATCATAAGAATAAAATTTTGCGAAATATAGTAATTTTTGGACCTTTGGGTTTATTATATTTTACACTGTTTAATTATTTGGTTTCTAGGATGCACGTTTTTGTACATTTGGTAACCTTTTGGTCACTGCGAGAGCTGGTTTTTAGCCCCTATTGCATCCTTGGTTCCCTCCTATTTGCCTATGTGGTTAGTTTCAATAATTATAACCCTTGTTTACGAAAATTATCCTTGATCTAAAACCCAAATTTCTAAAAGTTTTGAGCTTCCTATTTTTAGAATTTTAATTTATGAAACCCTATTTTGTGTTAAGATTAGGATGTAGGTTGCAAAATGAGATGTCTACAATCATAAGCTTCATGAAGATTAGAATCATTACCCAACTCATGGTCACTCGCATTGGACTCATTTTCGCTTCAATCTTAACTACAAAGGCTTTCCATTTACATCTAGAGTCTCTCCTAGGTCTACACCTATCCATGACAGTAGGAATCAAAGATCACACCCAAGAAATTAATCCTACAAGAACAAACCCGCTATGATACCAATTGTGTGAAAATTTAGACCCCACCTTAGTGGCTTTTAACCCATTACTGAAATTACATAGTCAATTCTGTTGTCTAGATTCACTTATAAGTTAAACATACACAAACTAATATTGCAGTACGAATATGCAAAAAATAAAGAACATGACAATTTGGTTACAAAGAGAAATCCCAAACTAGAAAAAATCTTTGGGGGTTTAACGTACAAACCCGCAACGCAAAACAAATCACTATAGAATTCGAAGTTTTTACAAATAGATATCGATTAACCCTAATCTAGTTTGCTACCTCTTATAGTACTTACTGTCATGACCCCACGCATCTTCAACCCAGTTGAACTCTTCTTAGTGAATTGCTCTCCACACAAACCAACCTGTTCGTGACTTAATCAGCAACTTGCAGTTGTTGAACTTTGATTTATAGCTCCTTCAGCAGATCCCTAAACTCATGTTATGGTGATGAAGGTCAATTGGCTTGGTTGAACTTTGATTTGTAGCTCCCTCTCCAAGCTTCCCTCCTTCTGCAAAGTTGTTTGTGACCTCGTTTTCCCAATTCCTTTTTCAAGCTCATCATCCATAGTAACGTTATCGCCCAAATCTTTTGTGTTCCCAGCAACCTTTTTTCTCCAACAAATAAAGCAAAGAAGACCTAATGCACAACTCATACACCCAAACTCATTGCTAATCCAATCACCAGCCCATTTTATTCTTCCTGTCCAAATCTCCCGTATTATTTGGTAGAGTAAACCCATTTTCAGCCTTCAAAGTTGAACTGAATGACCAAGAAAGACTAGAAAGTATTGCATGCAACTCAGTCACCTCACCTGTAGACTGTAGTAGCGGTGAAACCAACAATAACCAATTTTGGCAAAATGTTCAAATTGACAATACATGAAAGGCTATAAATCCCGCAGAAGACTAGATTATCAGTAAAAGAATGGAACATGCTAAGATTTGGGTTGTTGAGTTATGCTTTCTCAAGCATTTTCTGTAGAAAGCTACAATTCCATGTGACATTTGCCTTTGAGACAATGGAATTGACATCAATTCCTACGTGATCACTACTTGGATATTAACTTATCCCCATGACTATTTACATTTTTTTTTTCTTTTCTTTTGTTCTGCAGCGGTATTAATTTGATAAGCAGATTTGCCTGTACTCTTTTCCGCAAAGCATCAAACTTCATCGGCAAAATAGTTTCGCAAAAAAAAAAAATCTTTATTGTTTATTATTGTACAGAATTAGTTAAATCTGCACTGTTTATTTATCCTAGAAAAATCAATTTAACAAAAGAAGAATCATGAATGTGTATTGTTGTTTTATTTTTATTTTTGAAACCACCATTGCAAATAGAAAGTGGGTTTTCCACCCTTGTAATGAATTATGGGCGAAGAGCTTGGTCCTAATGAATGAAGGATATTATTTCATAAGTTGATTCCATTCTATAGCATTTATAAGTTCATTACTTAGTGGTGGGCCTAGTGTGTGGTCCACCCCCGGGGAGGAATACTAACTAATTCACCCATCCTTGGTAGGATAGGCTGGAAATTGGAATCTGGACAATACTTTAATTGTGGCCATCGAATCAAGGCTTACAATTTCTACCATTTGGGGTTTATGTTAAAGAAATTTGGGAAGAATGGAGTTTTAAAAATTCACGTTCCTATTTAATTTACCCGTTGATCTTCTGTTTATTTATTTATGAGAATAAATTCAATAAAAATAGTGTAAAAACTCATAATTACAGAAGCTATCGTTTCAATAAAAAAAAAAAAAAATACTAATGTGCCACATCATGTTGGTACAAATTTTAAAATGTGGGTTAATACAGCCAATCAAGACCATTAATATAGTATTTAGTATTTACACTAATAAAATCAGAAAATAAAAACCAAACTCACACCAGCTTGAGATGCCGACCGAATTAGGAAAAAAACACGAGAGCTAATAGAGTAATGTGACAAAATCCTATCTTTTTCCTGAGATGGTGCCAAAAAAAAAAAAAAAACAATGACATGGGATTCGGCGAAGAAGGTTTCGAAGGATTTGGATGGTGGCTTGGACAAGCTTGATTTAGGGCCTAGGGGGAAAGGGTGAAGAAGAATTGGGATTAGGGTTATGAAGGGGTTTGATGTGAGAGAGAAGGGTGTTAGACATGGGAGATGAGCGGAGAGTGTGAATGAGTTTGAGATTTTGGTTCATCTGTGAGTTCCCATGCCAGGTGTTTGATGTTGTACAGAGATGATATCAAAGATAACAAAGCATGTTGTAAAACCACTACAAACCCAAATGAATAGCATTCTCTAATGTCGGTTTCAATATAAAAATCATATAAATATGAACCAAAAAAAATAAAAGATTAAATTCAATAAAGAACGGGTGTAAAAGGCTTTTCTACATTCTCTAATAGCAATGTCACACATCAGATTTTTACAAATCAAAAGTATAGGCGCGAATGCACACAAGAACAATCTCATTAAAACCCAAAATAATCTGATTAATTAAATAAATAAATAAACCCATACAAAAACTACCGTTGCCTGAAAATCGCCCCGCCGAAACCGGAATATGCCGTCAAAGTCGCACCAGTAAATATGGAGCAGAGGGATCCATCTCTGTATTTTATTAGCACAATTTATTTAGCATCAACCAATACACAAACTTTGATTGGAAAATCGTAAAAATCTCAACTTCCAGTGAGAGATTGGAGGAAGAGTGAGTTGCAGAAGAACGATGAAGGGGAAGTGAGAGTTTGGGTGAGAACTAAAAGGATTTTCAAGTTCAAATAAAATCTCTGAGAGATTTCCAACAAGGAGAAAAAAGCCAAAAGCCAAAGAAACCCATCTCACAAAATCCACTAGGAAAAAAAAAAAAAAAAATCAAATCCAATTTGATGGAGAATAATGAAGCTAGAAACGGTGATGTGCTTCAAGCAATCAACATCCTCTTGTTGGTATTTTTTTAAATCTCAGTGAAGTATTAGAAGTTTCTTTTCTCTAATCTTTAGAGCACCACCAAGTCCGCGGGGAGAAGTGTATAGCCAAAATCTTTAAGTTGGGATCCACGAAATTACAGATTTAAGGTCATCGGAAAAGATTAGGGAGCCACCACTTTCTTCACCACCAAGTTCTCTTCTAACGCCTCTGACGGCGTTGCCGGCACCGTGTGACTGCTCCTTTGCTGGTGGTGAGTTTGGGTTTTAATTTTATGATGATTTGGATTTAATTTCTTGAGGTATTAAAGAGGACAAGATTGTGTGCATTAGCGCCAACACTTTGATTTGTAAAAATCTGATGTGTCATGTTGCTATTAGAGGGTGTAAATAAGGCCTTTTACACCAAATCATTATTGAATTTAATCTAAAAATAAATCTTTGGGAGTTTCTCTATTGATAATATGGAATAATTATTCAGTAGTTTATGACTACAAATAAATGCGTAATCCCTTTTTCACATGAATGGTTGGTTGCACCACATAAATGTGGATCCCACTAATTAAATTCATAATGAGACCCATCATTTATGTGAGAGGAGGACTATACATTTATTTGTAGTCCTAAACTACTAAATAATTTCGGTGTAAATATGTGTTTTATATTTGCTGATTTTATTATTGTATATAGGGTATTTAATGAGGGTTTGATTGGGTGTGTTAGTCCAATTTTTTTAATTTGTGCAAAGCTGATGTGGCACACTAGCATTGGAGTGTTTAAATATAAGTGTTTACACCATTTTTTTTTTTTTTTTAAATTCAATAGTTGAGGGAAAAAAGAATTTAAACCTTGATTCTTCTGTTAAAAGAGACCAACTTTATTACAGTAGTGAACATAGATGACCAGGGTTACCTAACAAAAAAGTTGTACATGACTCCAAATG
Organism: Fagus crenata; assembly: GCA_014362285.1. Classification (NCBI taxonomy): domain Eukaryota; kingdom Viridiplantae; phylum Streptophyta; class Magnoliopsida; order Fagales; family Fagaceae; genus Fagus; species Fagus crenata. Next base: position 9,509 of record BKZX01024534.1, on the reverse strand, counting down.
TCTATATCACAAAATTAATTCTTATTAAGAAATATTGTTATATCAAAACAAATTGTGACTTTAGTTCACATTGATTCTACGGCTCCAAAAACTACTACTTTGTTTGTTTGCAGAGTAACATGACAAATGGTGCTTGCTATTCTCTAAGAGACATAGTTTTCCTCCAACTCGGTTTGGAAAAATCCTCCTTCAATCCACTACGTGGCAAGCAAATAGACCATCCACATATGTTTTTTAAAAATGTCATGTGACTAAAAGTACATATGGATGGTCTATTTGCTTGCCATGTAGTGGGTTAGAGAAGGATTCCTCTAAACCGGATTGGAGGTAAACTATTTCCTTCTCTAAGTACCCTAATTAGCAGAAAACAGAAACAAAAATATACAATCTAAAAAGACGAAGAGAAGTACATTGAAAGCTGCCAGCAGGCTCTTAGCTAAAACTCTCATTCTTATTGGATTGTTTCAGGGGCATACTATTCCATTCCATTAAAGTTTAATGATGCTTATTGATGCATGCATGCTTTCCAGTTTATTACAAAAGTTTGAATAATTATAAATATTAATGCATAAGTGACGCAAACTCCACTTCAACTTTGTTTGAATATAGAAGGGGTTTGCTTGGGCCAATTGACATTGAGGAATTCGTAGAGCAACTACTACATGAACACTGCGTCACATCTTTTGACACCGTGAGGCCATATGAATTGGAGAATTTACACATATGCATTAGAGGCCCAAAGTATATTGGCACTGGAAACTTTGATGGTAGGTTGGGCAAAGAAGCTTCAAAATTAAGAACATGTATGACTTTCCTTATAGAGGGCCTGATAGTGGGATTAGGATGGCAACACCATAAGCCAACTACCATCAAGCGCTCTATTTGGTCCTCATCAAATTCCATACTTAAGCCCTCATCAATAGCTTCAAGTAGTTGGCCTTTTCCGTAGGGATCCCACACCCACTCTACTAGCCTTACCTTCAGGGCCGGTCCCGAGGTTTGGGTTGCCCTAGTCCAAACCAATTTTAGTTGCCCTAAAAAAAAATTTAAAAGTCTTTTTTTTTTTTTTTTTTAAATGCAAAATCAAGGTTACATTTATATCTATATAAAGTTTAGCAATATATATATATATATATATATACCATTTAATTCTTTCTTCCTCAAGACTTGCCAACTAAGACTCCATCCTCCCATAAATTTCTTCCTATTTTAATTCACTAGATTTGGAAGGTCAATTGTCTCCACTAATGTCTCCAATTAAAATTTCTTTTTAGAATCATATCAATTGCAATTATTTATTATCCATACTAAAATGCAATCAAATGAAATATTTTATAACATTCCTAAATTATATTAAGCCACGTCAACCTCATTTTTAGGGTTTTTCAATTTTTTTTTTTTTGGTGACTTCCCATTTTATATCCACATTTAAGTCACCGGATTTGGAAAGTCATTTGTTTGTACTAATGTCTCTTTAATATTTTTCTTTTTTGAGGTGATTAATAATTCTTTTTAGAATCATATCAATTGCAATTGCAATTAATTATTGTCTTTACTAAAATGGAGCCAACTCCACATGGGTGGAATACTTTATTAGATTCTTAAATTTTTCATAATCTAGATTAATGAGAATTTAAATATTAAGTATTGATATGTCTCATTAAATTACTCCAAAAAAACCTCCAATTTACTCAATTTCAAAACTTTAGCTCCGTTTCATTTGCCTCCATTAATTTGTTTGCCTCAAATCATTAATTGACTTTTTGTTTGCCTTATAGATTTTGTTAGATAGAACGATTTCAAAACATTTAGACTTCTAGTTATGTGTTAACAAAGAAAAAAGAAAAACAACAACACAAATAAACATTAATACTAAGTGATTAAAAAATACTAAAAAAACACAAGAACAAAAATTAATACTAAGTTATAAAAATTATCATTAAATCAAAATGACTATCCACTTTGTAATTTTCACAAACACATGTCCACAATCTACACTCTACTGACCGACCATCACCCACGTTACACACACAAAATTAAGATGACTAATAAATATTAACAACTCAATAACAGCCACACAACACTTTCAGAAAGAACAAAGAAAAAGCCACACAACACAGCCACAAGATTCATGATGAGAGAGAGAGTGAATCAGAAAAATATGAGAGAGGGAAGCAAAGAGTCAGAGAGAGAGAGAAAACACCATGTAGATGAAGATCTAGTAGTCGGAGCAGAAGTTGCAGATCCCGTTTGCCGTCCAGTCCAGGCGGCGGAGTCACGATCCAGTCCCGGTTCCAGGCGGAGTCACCGTCTCACGGAGTCTTCAAGTTCTTGACCAGAAGGTCCAGTTGTTGTGTTTTGAGAGTTGAGAACCTTTTGTGTTCTTCACCTCGGTTATCTATTGCCGAGATAGTATGTTTTTTGTTTTGGTTTTGATTTTTATAATTTTTTTACTTTAAATTTTTGGGTGATTTCTTGATCTTTTGGTCCACATCTGTTGGTCTATGAAATGTTGCCCTTTGTTTTATTTTAGTAATTTTTTTAATTGAAATTTTGGTTGATCTCCAAATTTGTTGGTTCATGTATGTTGATCCAAGGATTGTTGCAGACTATTTTTTTTTTTAGTATACTAAATTTTTTTTTTGGTATGGTTGCCCCATAGAGGGGGTTGCCCTAGCCCAAGGGCTTGCTGGGCTTACCCCAGGGCCGGCCCTGCTTACCTTGCTTGGTTTTGTTTGTGGTTCGATTGGCTTTCTCCCACATGCAATCTCAAGGGAAATTACCCTAAAACTGTAAACATCAAATTCCTTAGAAGCCTTGCCAGTGGTGAAACACTCTGGGGCTAGGTAGCCCATGGTGCCTGCCAAAATAGTTGTTTGTGAGCTGAACTCATGCTCTACAAGTCTTGCAAGACCGAAATCTCCAAGCTTAGCATTGAAATTTGAGTCCAGCATGATATTGCTGGACTTTATATCTCTATGCACCACACATTGTTCCCACTCTTCATGAAGGTATAGCAGTGCAGAAGCCAATCCCTGGGCTATTTTATACCTAACTGGCCACGTTAGCGTAATCTTTTCTCCATTAGAATCAAGGCTTCCATTAGACATGTACTCGTACACAAGAAGTAACTCATTCTTTTCGTGGCACCAACCAATGAGTTGAACCAAATTCCTATGTCTCAAACGGCTAATGATATTTACTTCTGATATATACTCTTTTTTTCCTTGCTTTGATCTTTTTGAGACCATTTTAATAGCAACCTCTGTATTGGATTCACTTAATAAACCTTTGTAAACGCCTCCGAATCCTCCCTCCCCAAGCTTCCCTTCTTCAATAAATTCGTTTGTTGCACGAAGAAGTTCACGATACGTGAACTTCCTTGGTCCAGTTCCTTTTTCAAATTCATCTTCTATACTACCATCATCGCCAAAATCTTCTGTATTCCGACGGACCCTTTTTCTCCAACAAATAGACCAAAGAAGACCTAATGCACAACTCACTAAACCCAAACTCACTGCTATTCCAATCACCATCCCCATTTTGTTTTTCCCGTCTCCATGTCCAATATTATTTGGTGGAGTATTTCCAGCCTCCAAATTTGAACTGAATGACCATGAAAGCAATGTATGTAACTCAGTCTTCACGCCTGTAGCAGCGGAGAAACCAACACTAACCCATTCCGGCAAAATGGTCTTCAAATTAACAATATATGAAAGGATAGAATTCCCGCTGAAGACTGGATTATCAGCAAAAGTAAGGAACACACTAAGATTTTTGCTTGTTGAGTTATAACTTATCCATGCATTTGCTCTTGACCCATTGTTAAAGCTACTATTCCATGTGACATTTGCCTTTGAGACAATGGAATTGACATCGATTCCTACATGATTATCACTTGGATCCCAGTCGTTTAAAAAAGTGTCCAAGTCAACTGCAACAATTTGATTTCAGTGTCGTTGATAGCGGATCCACGACTAAACAATCCAAGATAGCCGCCAGCTGAATCGACAGGGATGTTAGAACCAAATGGTGCTATAAAGAAGGCCAGCCCATCAGCAGAATTATTGTTAACAGCTTTAATGATAAAGGAGAAGTGAGTGGTGAAGTCAGTAAGCCTCCCTGTGTTATTATCCCAAAGGTGCACTCGTTCATTATATATGGCACGACCAACACTTGAGTTGATAGGGCCGGCAAGTGTATCCTTCGTGAGTCGGAGACCATCTGAGTTTGTGGATGCATCCCCTTGTAAGGTAAGGTTAATGTTTTTTGTTTGGAAACTAGAGAAGTTGAAGGAAATTGACAATGAATGGGGAAGTAGCAACAAAAAGAAAATGAAAAATTGATTGAAAAGAGATGAGATTCTTTGAAGTTGAAAAAGGCAAGAAGGTATGTTGGAGAGAGCCATGGTTGGATGCAGATAGGAGTGAATGAAGGGCCTATTGCTAAGCTTTTTAAAATATTGTTTGTATTCTAAGAATGTCAATTCGTATGCCGTCACCTTAAATTGGCCTCATCAAATTTATAACGGAACCACCAAGAGACGGTGGGGGTCATTACATAACCCACATTCAGCTCTTTTTAATTTGTTTTTTGGTGCTTAATAGAACATGACAAAGAGGAAAAACATACAAGTTCAGTTTTCGAAAAGTCTTACTTTTGGTCTATTTAGTTCTGACTTTAGGATAAAATTACTGCAATGGTTTTAATATTAACAAATGTAAAGTCCTAGAACCTAAGCGATTGAAACAAAGGACGCCTGAAGATAAAATAACTAGATACCTAAGGATATCTAGTTCAGAACTAATAATTAACCTTCTTTATTCTTTTAATTTTTAAACCTTCAATAGAAGATCCAATTGCTTCACGATGGCCGGTTATAAATTTTTAAGGTTCTTAGAGAGTCTTCAAGCTTCTTCTCCTTGAAATCATTGAGAAATTTTCTTTTTTTTTAGTGATCTGAATTGTAAACGGCTACTGAGTCAAAGGACGGCTAGGATTTCCAACCTACTGTGTATATAATACTAACACCAATATCAAAATGACTAACTTGCCTTTTTTTCTTTTTCTTTTATTTTTCTTTTTTTTTTTTTTTTTAATAGCCGAGTATCAAATGAGGTTAATGGTGCTGCTATCAAGAAATTAAGTACAATTTTCTTTATCTGACAATGCTAGAGATGAGGGAACTATATGTGATGAGGAATATAGACATGATAAACTGCTACATGTGATAATGATAAAGTGAAAGATTCTAAAGGTCTTGAGCAGAGGGAGCAACCTCTTTCACTAGAGATCACGTCAATCAAGCCCTATAGATAGGGTCTTCCATAGGGAGGGGTTCAACCTCTGAAATATAGTTCTCCTGGTTTAAAATGTTTCCCATTAATCCTAAAAGTACATTATGATGTGGTTCTCAATTCCTATTGCACCATGAGGATAAAAAATTTTGACAATACAAGGCCTGATCTATCTATATCTAAACGTTTCATAAAAGAAATGAAACTTAGAATTATTTTTTCATTCATTCAGTTCCAATTTTCTTGTTGAACTAGCCTTTCAGAACTAGAGTTGAATCATTTTATGGCCCTATACAATTCACTTAAAGCACCCTTGTACTTCCTCAAAACATTTGGTGGCTTACCCATTTGCAAAGAGTCAAGTTTAAAAGATATTACCTAAGGGAAAGTCTCCCTGGGTTCTAGAACAACATACTTGAGCTCAATTGGGGAGGGTTTCAACTCTATCTCACGAGGTGGAAACTTCTCCTTTTGCACTTTCCTATTGCTCACCTCCATTTCCTATGCTCATTTTAAGAGAGAATCAGTGTATGAAATTTCATAATGGTTAACACATGAATCAAATGTTTCAATCAAGTTCATTAACTTCATGAGCATCCTCTTCATCCCTACGTTGATTCTAGTTTTAAAGATATTAAGCTCTACAGTCTTGTTGCCAAAAGATAATTTCAAGACTTCACTCGTAAAATTTATCAAAGCATTGGAAGAAGCTAAGAATGGACGTCCTAAAACAACAAGATTAGGACTGCTAGCATGTGTAATAAGTTATATATCCAAAATAATAAAATCTATCGGAAAATAGGATTTTTCAACCTTTATTAACACATCCTCTACTACCCATATCAGTTTACGAATAGATCAGTTTGCGAGTTGTATAACAACTTTGGTGGGTTTTAATTCACCAAGTCCCAACTATTAATATGTAAAGTAAGGTAGTAGATTCACACTAGCTCCTAAATCAAGTAATGCTTTATCAATATTAAAATTTCCAATGATGCATGAGATATAAGATAACCTGGATCACATAGACTAATAGTGTATGATTTTGAAACGTTAAGAACTAATTGTGTGAGTTTCAAAGGACTAAGCATGCAAAGCATATAAACGTTAGAGACCAACATTATTTTTTTACCTCAAATATTAAAATATAACTAGCCGCAAACCAATGCGATGCACGAAAAATTTTATATATATAAGATTTTTAATTTTGCGTGAACATTGTAATGTTAATAAGAAACAATAAAAAAGTAAAATGAGAATCTCAATGAAAAGTTGCTAGAATTTGTTTTAATTCCAAAGAACAAAAAAGAGCACTTGAATTTAAATGACTATTTATTTCATCTAATAATACATGATAATTCTTCACCTCGCATTTATACAAAAGCATTGTATACATGATCTAGCATCAAATCAATAGGTAACAATTTTTAAGAAAAAAACTCTTCAAAATCATTGCATTCAAAGCCTGTGACAATTTATTTGTGAATAGCAAAAAACACATATATAACAAAAAGATTAAAAAAAAAAAAAACTAACAAAAAGATTAAACACTTTGCAACACATTACACAATAATCAACCACTAATGGCTAACCTATGCACTTTTAAAAAAGGCAAAAAAAAAAATATATATATATATTATTATTTAAAAAAAAACTTAGTAAACACACCCAAAAAATCCATTTTTTGAAAATAAGATCTACATTTAAACCATCAACAATCAATGTATCAATACAAACATGATTACAAACCTTGTAAAGAAGATAATTTCCAACCTTTGACTAAATATCTTTAAGCCCTTTGAATATAGTCATGGACATTTTTTATAAGATTTTTATAAATATTGAAAAGAAAAGAAAATATATATATATATATATATAGAGAGAGAGAGAGAGAGAGAGAGATCTCACATTTATATTATAGGAACTTTCATTGTTTTTTTGGTTATGTGGTAAAGAAAGTAAAGAGAAGAGTAGGATTAATAGCGTACAAAAAAACTACTAACCACTACAGTTATTATTACATGAAAATAAAAAAATAAAAATAAAAACAATTGGACTTAAGACTTTGTCAACAAGGTTGCCAATGGTCTTGGTTTTGACAACACCTTTTTTATGTACTAAATACAAATGTTTGCATTCCCGGATTTAGCAAACCTCAGAGGTCTTCCATTACATAAGGTTGTTATTTGCCAAGGCACACTCTGCTTTCATGTAACTATATCATCCAGTCATCTATTGTCAATTGAGAAAATAATTAATTCAATTGAAGCCTTGCTCACTTGCCTTGTGTGCACCTTCTTGTTTTTTCAAATCCAAAGTTTGATTTCTTAATAATTTTCTTTTAGTCTATAAGGAGCACTACCTCATGTGTTTTGCACAACACTTCCACAAATTATACTTGTCTTTCTCATAATGATCTATTTCTAGTGTAATTCCCCATTCTCTAAATATCCTATCATCCATGGCAGTATCAGGAAGCTTATTACTTTTATACCATATAAGAGCAATCCATAATTAAAATTCTCATAAATAACCATGTCCGACAATAACTTGATAACATAAGTGTTTCATGAGATTGAAGAACTAAGCATGATGCATACATCAAACCTTCACACAACAATCACGTTGGTATCATATCAGAATCTTTTCCATTTATTTTGGCATAATATATATAATATAAGAAATCTTTAACATACACTTTTTGGTTGAATGAAAACACACAACATAAAGTCAAATGGCAAACCCAATCAGATTTAACCCAAACACAAATCCCATACCACAAACCCCACAAATTCAATCAAAAGCAATACAAAATTAAACCTTGACTTCTTTTTTAAATCTTAATTTTATTTTAATTTCATGAAGATAATACTAATTTATAGAGAGGGTAATACTAATTTGATTTCCTATTATTTTCAATAGCTAACCCATACTATTTACTATAATATCATAGAATTGGAATTGGCTCTTAAGTCTTAAGTTAAGGTTCTTATTAGGTTGATCTTCTACTAAGCCTTTTAAAAAAAAAAAAAAAGAAGAAGAAGAAGATGGTAACTAAAACCAAGAGGCATAAACCATTAAATTGACATAAAACAGTGAATGAGGCATTTTGTCAAACATATGGTGTGCAGATTCCAAAATTTGAATGAAAATAAAGTTTTGCAACTTGAATCAACCCAAAAATGACTCCCAAGAAAAATTAAGCACATTACACTGTGACTATAGAATTAGCTACAAACACATTCAGCTTGCAGAGTAGAATGTTAACTTTAATTCCCTTAAAAAAAAAAATTATTCGTATTGCCAAATCTAATTAATTGCTAGTATGGGCCTGAATAAAAAAATGAAGTTCGAGCCATTCCAAGCATTAAAATTTCCCAATAACGAAAAAGAGGTCTTAATATATTTAGAGGCAAAGAAAATGGAACTGATTCTTGAACTTTACCTGGATGGAAACTTCCAACTATCATGACCTGCAATAAAATAAACTTGAAAATTTTAGAAACAAATGAATATATTAAAAAAAAATCAATAAAGTTAAAAGAAGAATACAGTAAAAGGGTTTTACAACTTGCTCCACCAAATTAGTATGATTGAGCAAATCACGCCAGCACATTCCTATTATTTTTCTAATGATTATTCACTCATTGAACCTGGTCACACTATTCTGTAAACATTCAATGTTTGTCAATTTGGAAAGTCGTTGAATATCATGTAATCTTAAAAGATACATACAAAAGCTAAAAAGTCCTTGCACAAATTTCCTTTTGCAACGATTCCATAATCTGAAAGCAATTGATTGTGCTCCCCCCTTTGTTGATTTAAAGCCGAATTGATGGGGCCTATGTGTGATCTGACGGCCGGCGTTGTTTCCCCTTTGAGCCTCCGTGAAAAGCTGAAGCTGAAGCTCCGTGTTTGATTTGATTTTGATAATAAGAGAGCAGTTTAGGGCTTCCATATAACTTTTTCTCTGTTTTCCGTTCGTGGCTTTTTTTTTTCCTTTTTCCTTTTTTAACAAAAAGAAGAAAAATTTATATGATCGGTGACTGTTTTAAAAAAATGTATTGGCAAAGAAAGAAACAAATCAGTTCCAGTTTTTAGTTTATATATAGATTTGTAACTAGTTATATTGACTAACTAAAAATTAATTAATTTTTTACTAGTTATAACAGAGAGTTATGTTTAAGATATAAATAAAATAATCCAACAATC
>BKZX01024533.1:0-37352 GCA_014362285.1 Fagus crenata | reverse complement strand
TCCCCAATCCACCCCATACTTTGTTGTTATGACCCTTCTCCACAACTAAGTTTCTTCCTCCCCCGAAACACCAAAACCACGTTCCCAAGAAAGCTTGGTTAAAGGTGCCTTATGTGTGCACCCCCAAACCCCCACTGCCAATTGGGGAGCATGTATTCCAATCCACTAAATGAAATTTGAACTCATCTACTGGACTGTTCCATTAAAAAAAAAAAAAAAAATCCTCTGCAGCCTATTAGATTCTCATGTTATGTTTTATGAAATTCATTATCACCCTTGATGCATTTGATATATTTTTTTAAAACATAAATTGATGATTTGCAAGATCACATAATCATTTGTGGATTTGGACGAGTTGGCCAGTTTTCAGGCGAGGAAAGCACTTTTTGCTGGCTTTGGTGAGAGGTCACTGGATTTCTCTCTATGAGTGCAACCAACGGTGGAGAAAAACAAAGAGCCCCCCTCTCTTAGGGGAGCCACCAGCCAACTAGCCGGCCTTCCATCACCGGTATCGGTGGGAGGAGGCCCCTAAGTCTAGAAGGTGGTATTTTTCTCACCATCACGGTTTAGGCATGGGGGAAAACAGATTTTTTAACGTGGAATCAAAGTCTTTTGAGATTGTTAAAAATGCAATTGAGGTGAGTATCATAGAACGTAGTAGGCACCATGTTAGTATCGTTACAATGGGTTTTGTAGCAGCCTTATGGCTTCGGGATGCTTTACTTGAGGTGACCAAGCTGTCCAATGAGCAGAATTTATTTCGGTCCTTTCGAGAGGGTAACAAGATTTTTGTGATCCAAAAACAAAAAAATGGCAAAGGGAGATTTGTAACCATCACAGCATTGGGGAATTCAAAGAGCAAAGGATACTTGATTATACCGGAAGGGAGAGGCGCGTGTGGCTGGAATGGTTTGAGTCAGAAGATTAATGGAATAATGGGTGAGCAGGTTCATGGGAAACGTGAGGTTGATCAATGACGGCAAGACATACGGCACCACACGGCGCAGGGCAACCAAGCTCCAAATTTGGTGAAGGAATCACGAACATTCAAAGAAGCCGTAACTCAAGGGGATTTTCCAAAGATCTCGGTTGGTATTGCTGGAAATCAGGAGGCGGTGAGTCAAAACTGTAACGGATCAAATACAGATCTTCTGGAAATATCCTTAAAAGTATTATTAGGCATGGGACTACGGGGAGAATGGATGGTTAAATGGGCTGGGGTAGTTAATGGTGAGGCAACGGGCCATAATCCACAACAAAGCCACGGTGATAAGCAACCCGTGACCCACTTAGCCAACGGGCCGCAAGTGACTACTAGGCCCACTCCCATAACTAATGATTTTAGGCCCACCACCCAACCCAACCTAAAGCCTAGAATGGTCTGGAGACCTCGGGTAAACGGATCTAACCCATTCCAGAAGCTTGCCGAGGATGACACGGGGCAAACTACAGCAAACCAAGATGACAATCGAGTCTCGCTTCATAGCTGTGACTCCGACTCACAGCTATCGTCGATTCCGGCACAACCGAGCACATCTCAGCCCATTGCGGAGGTCATCGCAGAGGTCGGTGAGGTGGATCGATCATGGGGGTCGTCTCGGGATTGGTTCATTGACCTCAGGGATGGGCGTCGGCTTCGTCTTCCGGCGGATCTGCGATCTCCAATAGCCGATATGGGCCGGAATGATGATGCAATTACCCAAAAACTAGTCCAATGGGTTTCATCGCAGAGGGACGCTATCGAGACCGATGAGGATGTGGGGGTCTCTGAAGCTGATATCTTGGGATCTGATGATGGGCCTGAGAGTGTGGGGGTTCTCTCGGAATATGAAGCAGCTGAAATGATTGAAGGGAACGAGAAAAATATGCCAATGGTTTTAACAGAGGAGACTGAGTTTTCTGAGTCAGCTATGCTTGCGGCAGTGAGTGGGGCTTGGGGTGAGTTCTTGGAGACTGCTGAAGTAACTGATGGGGTAGGGGAGGCAGGGCAAAAGGAGTTGGTGCCTCTAAATGTAGAGCCTTTGGCTGTAGCTTTTCCAGCTGATGTAGAGAACCATGGGAGTCAAGATGATGGGCCTTTCATGAGTTAGTCATCGGATTGGGTTCAGAGAAGGCAAAAAGCTATTGGGAAAGTGTTGGGAGCAAATTATGAAGGCTATGAACAGGCCATCACAGTTCTGCTCATGGATATTGAAGCACGGCATTTGCAAAGGAAAGCTACTATGACTGGGGTACAGAAGCCAATGAGTTCGGGGAGGAAAGGAACTAGAGAACTTAAAAGACTTGCTAGCTCCATTAATTATGAAGCTAGAGCTACAAGAGAGGATAAAGGGAAAGGCAAGATGCAAGGGGGGGATGCTATAGTGGATCAATGAATTTGAAAATCTTAACTTGGAATGTGAGGGGGTTAAATGATCGGGCCAAGAGGCTGTGTATTAAGAATATGATTAAAGATTGGCATGCTGACATTATTTGTTTGCAGGAGACCAAGATGGAATTAATCACGGATCTTCTAGTCCGGAGTCTTTGGAGATGCAGATATGTCGATTGGATGTTCCTAGGGTCCTCTGGTGCGTCAGGGGGTATTTTATTGATGTGGGATAGCAGAGTTGTGGAGAAGCTAGAAGGGGTAGTTGGGTATTTCTCAGTGTCGTGCAAATTCAAAAATGTGGAGGATCAGCATGTGTAGATGTTCACTGGTGTTTATGGTCCAAACAATGTTAGAGACAGGAGATTAATGTGGGATGAGCTTACAGGGATTCGTAGTTGGTGGGATGTGCCTTGGTGTCTTGGAGGTGACTTCAATGTGGTGCGATTCCCTTCTGAAAAGCTGGGCTCTTCTAATTTTTCTCCTTCAATGTATGACTTCTCAAATTTTATTGCCTCCAACGGATTGATTGACATACCGCTGACTGGGGGTGATTTTACTTGGTCAAATAATAGGGAAGTTAGCTCTTTGTCTCGGATTGATCGGTTCTTGTACTCAGCAGATTGGGCTGGGGATTATATCAATATTCTTCAAAAAATGTTAGATCGTCTGAACTCTGATCACTTTCCAGTTGCCCTGGAGTGTGGTAATATACAGAGAAGAAGGCGGCCCTTCCGTTTTGAGAATATGTGGCTAATGGCAGAGGGTTTTGTGGAGCAGGTTCGATCTTGGTGGGAGTCTTACCAAGTGGAGGGTACTCCTAGTTTTGTTTTTGCAAGTAAGCTGAAAATCTTAAAGGCGGACCTGAAAAAGTGGAATGAGACTGTTTTTGGGCATGTAAATGCGCAAAAGCAAAACTTATTGGCTGGGTTGAGGGAGTTAGATGGGGTGGCGGATCTCAGACTGTTATCTGATGAGGAGAAGGGGAAGAGAGAGCTTTTGACTACTAATCTAGAAAAGGTTATCTTGATGGATGAGATATGCTGGAGACAGAAGTCTAGAGCTTTGTGGCTTAAAGAGGGGGATAAAAATTCCAAATTCTTTCACTGTCTTGCAAATTCGCATCGGAATACTAATACCATTGGTAAGTTGATTATTAATGGTGTGTCATCTACGAGTCAGGATGAGATACGGGATCATATTGTTCGATTTTATGAAACTCTATACAGGGAGGATGGGTATAGAAGACCTTATTTAGATGGGATTCAGTTTGATGCCATTTCTGATGAGGATGCCTTATGGCTTGATCAGCCTTTTGAGGAGAATGAGATTGAGATTGTGGTCCAGGGTTGTAATGGTGATAAGGCTCCGGGGCCGGATGGGTTCTCCCTAGCTTTCTTTCAACATTGTTGGAGTATTGTGCGAAATGATATTCTGGCGGTGTGTCAGGAATTCCATGAGCATTGCCAGTTTGAAAGAAGCCTTAATGCTACTTTTGTCTCTCTCATTCCTAAGAAGCATGGGGCGGATGAGTTAAAGGATTTTAGGCCAATAAGTTTAGTGGGAGGCATGTACAAAATTATTGCTAAGTTATTGGCTAATAGATTGAAGGTTGTCTTGGGAAAGATCATCTCTCCGTCTCAGAGTGCGTTTGTGAAAGGTAGGCAGATTCTTGATTTGGTTCTCATAGCCAATGAGTGCCTTGATAGTAGACTTAAAGAATCTCTTCCTGGTGTGTTATGCAAGCTAGATTTGGAGAAAGCATATGATCACGTTAATTGGGACTTTCTCATCTATTTACTGAAGAGGTGTGGGTTCTCGGAAAAATGGAGGAAGTGGATTTATTTTTGTGTCTCTTCTATTCGCTTCTCCATTTTGGTTAATGGCAGCCCGTGTGGGTTTTTCCCGAGCTCTAGAGGTATCCGTCAAGGGGATCCATTGTCCCCAATGCTTTTCGTCATTGTTATGGAGGCTTTTAGTCGCTTCATTGACAAGGCTACTAATGCTGGTATGTTATTTGGGTTCTCCGTGGGCAATTTGGACAGAGCTCCTATGGTAGTCTCTCATTTATTATTTGCTGACGATACTCTCATTTTTTGTGAGGCGGATCCGGCGCATCTTTTTCACTTGAGATCTATCCTTATTTGGTTTGAAGCTACATCAGGGTTGCGAATCAATTTGGGTAAATCAGAATTGGTTCAAGTTGGTGAGGTGCCTTGTCTAGAGGAGTTAGCAGATATTTTGGGGTGCAAAACTTCGAAGTTACCTATGAAGTATTTGGGTTTACCTTTGGGGGCAAAGTTTAAATCCAAAGATATATGGAACCCGATTATTGAAAAGATGGAACGTCGTTTGGCGGGGTGGAAGAGAATATACCTTTCTAAGGGAGGTCGGGTAACTCTGATAAGAAGTACTCTCTCTAACCTGCCAACTTATTTTCTATCCCTCTTTCCTATCCCAGCTGATGTGGCTACTCGGATTGAGAAAATTCAAAGGAACTTCCTATGGGAGACTACCGAGGAGGTGGCCAAGATTCACTTGGTTAAGTGGGATATAGTGTGCAGCCCCTATTCTCATGGAGGTTTGGCTATTAAGAATATTAGGAGGTTCAATGAAGCCCTTTTAGGAAAGTGGCTGTGGCAGTTTGGTGTGGAAAGGGAGGCCTTTTGGAGAAAGATTATCATGGTGAAGTATGGACCTTTAGAAGGTGGGTGGGTGTCTAAAGTCCCTAGTGGGCCGCATGGTGTGGGGTTATGGAAGTCTATCCGTTCCAGATGGGCTGCATTCTCAAAATTTGTGGTTTTTGAGGTGGGGGATGGGTCTCTTATTCGATTTTAGGATGATGTGTGGTGTGCTGAAGAGCCTTTGAAGATGGCTTATCTAGAGTTGTACCGAATTGCTTGTGTTAAAGATGCTCCTGTGGCTGATTTTGTCCAAGTTCGGGGTAATGTTGTGCATTGGGAGGTAACTTTTACTCGATTAGCTCAGGATTGGGAGCTGGAATCCATATCCTCCTTCTTTGATTTATTGTATTCTGCCAATATTATAAGTTCTGAGAAGGATAAGATGTGCTGGAAGCCTGCTCGGTCTAAAGGATTTCAGGTTAAGTCTTTCTATACTCAACTTACTTCTTCTGGGCCTGGGTGTTTTCCTTGGAAAAGTATTTGGAAGGCTAAGGTTCCCCCTAGGGTGGCTTTTT
This sequence comes from Fagus crenata, assembly GCA_014362285.1. Lineage (NCBI taxonomy): Eukaryota > Viridiplantae > Streptophyta > Magnoliopsida > Fagales > Fagaceae > Fagus > Fagus crenata. Next base: position 31,785 of record BKZX01024533.1, on the reverse strand, counting down.
TTGTTTGGACAGCAGCTTTGGGGAAAATCCTAACAGCGGATAATTTACGCCGTCGTGGGATGATTGTAGTAAGCTGGTGCTGCATGTGTAAGGCGGATGGGGAGTCCGTTGATCATCTTCTTCTTCACTGCCCTTATGCAAAGGAGTTATGGGATATGATATTTGGGTTGTTTGGGCTTCAATGGGTGATGCCTAAGAGAGTTATGGACTTGTTTTCTTGTTGGTATGGGAGTGTGGGTCGGCATTCTGTGATTTGGAAGGCTATTCCTCATTGCATAATGTGGTGTCTTTGGCGAGAGCGGAATGCGAGGATTTTTGAGGATTGTGAGCTCAGTATGGTTGAGATAAAACTCCAGTTTTATCGATCTTTACTAGATTGGATGTCAGTTACAGGATTATTTAGATTATCCAATATGCTTGATCTCATTGATAATTGCTCCTTTTGAGCTGGTTGTATTCTTTCACCTTGTGCACAACTTGTGTGCTTGGTCTTTTCAATAAAGTTTATATTTATCAAAAAAAAAAAGAAGGAATAGTAAACAAGGAAAGATAGTACGTTGGAAGACTTAAGAGCATACACTTAAGTAACATCAACCTTCCTTATTTTGATAAATATAATTTTTTTCCAACCCGATAAACTTCACTCCATTTTCTCCAAAATTCCACACTGTTCTTGCCTTTAATGACGAACCCAAAGGCATGCCTAGATAGTTTCATTAGCAAACTCCTAATCTTGCACCAGAGAAGATCAGCTAACTCATCCATACTTCCAACATCTCCAACAGGGACTATCTACTCTTACTCGTATTTATTTTCAAACTTGTCCATCCTCAAAACAAGTCAACAAACAACAAATGTGAGATCATGAGCCCATTATCAAATCCATTTAAAACACTGAAACTGAAAATGTAACCCATTCCCTTAGTCCTACACAACATCCTACTCAAAACCTTTATAACCAAGATAAAAAAGCAAAGGTGAAAGAGGATCACCTTGCCTTAAACCCCTTGAGCTATTAAAAACTCCTGTGGGTGAGCCGTTCACCAATATTGAGAACTGAACCATAGTGATTCATGATTGAATCCAACCCCTCCATTTTTCCCTTTGTTAGTATAGACCTTAGCATCTACCAAACCATCCATTTCACAGACAAGTAGTCACATAAATGGGGTAATTATAGAAGTGAGTCCAAATTACTCTATGTCAGATCCCCTCTTATTAGGTAATTATTGAAGAAAGTAGGAAGATCACAAAACTCCATTAAACAATCCCTAACTGGATACTAATCCAGATTCTCCACTAATTAAAAGAGATAAAACTCACTGTTTAATGTTCTGAAAGTTCAATAGAATTTCCACAATTTTTGCCACACTTCAAAATAAACTCACTCTCCCACAAAAAAAAAAAATATTTTGACAGTTCAAATAATATCCAGAAGTGCACATGCACACACGCATCTATCATCATCAATGCCATAACATAGCTTGATCACAACCAAATGTCATCCCCTTGTTCTAAAAAACATGGAAAGTGCCATCAAAATAAATAAATGTAGAGCAACATGAATTCAACCAACACAAGATGCTCATCGTCCCATTAAAACTAATCTTGCAAATAAGAAAATCTCTTCGTAATAATAGTCTCATTTTCACCTTTCTTTTTAACCAGTCACTTCAACTTATAATGAATAAGAAGAGGAAAAGACGAAGAAAGTGCCTATTAAGGCCAAGGATAACAGTAATTAAAGGAAATTACAAACCAGGTTACTAGAACTGGAATAGGGTGATTATTGAATATCATAGCTAATAGTTGCTGTAAAAATTACCAGTCCACTTCCTGTGTACCTACACAACCTTGAAGCATCATGGTAACGCTCTTCGTCAATTGCATGCTGCAAAGAAACAATAGATCAGATCAATTGCCAAACTATGGCCTGTGCAGGTCCATACGTCTAGTGATTCAAATGTTGAGCTGACCTGTAACTGAGACATGATTTCAGCAACACTGTCCTTTGATGTAGCTTCTGCAATACCCATTTTCAACTTCACAGCTTCTTGGAAATCTTCCTTCTCAATTGCATCTTCAAGTTGAAACTGCAAAGCATAACATCCCATCAGAACTAATCAAACACAGTTAAAAAGGTGACGGAAAGTAGCAACTTTTTGTGAAATGTGACACTTTGAGCAATAAATATAATCCCAATGACATTAAAGTCTCTCTCTTATTCAATTCGCAAGTTTCTCACGCTAATAAGAAAAATTGAAATCAGGAACTTCTGAAAGTTTCTCAGTTATCCTTTTAAGACTATATTCAATTCCAAAATTTCACATCCCAGACCATATCTAATTGGGTCATGTTTATATGAACTTAATAAGCAATTATAACCCCGAGATTTCACTAAATTTAGCAACTTGGTAGAATAAACTAGGAACCCACTTGGAAAATATCATAAACAAATACACACAAATGATTATAAGAAAAAAACAAAAACAAAAACTCAAGCACTATTTCTGTCTGAGACACAGGGGTACCTTGAGAACAGAGGCAAAGCTCTCGGCTTGTTCAATCTCAGAGAAATGGCGGTTCCATCGGTTCCAATCCCATTCCAAAGAAGAAGAACCACTGTTGTTGTTGTTGTTACTGTTAGTGGTATTGGAGCAACGGCAATGGAAGGTGGAGTTCTTGCGGGTCTTATTGGAAAAAATAGTGTGTTTGGTCTGAACAGAGTAGCCCCAGCCCCAACCCAGAACGAAACTGAGGTGGGTTTTGGATGAGAAATAAGAGCAACACAAGGGCCTCAATTGGGGCATTGGGATTCCTTGTCCCACGCCCCATGTATTAGCCACCAACATCTCTCTGTTTCTCTCTCAATGTATGTATGTGTGTCTGTGACTGTGTTTTTCAAACTCTGCTGAAAACAGTATCAGAGGTTTTCGATTGTGAGAGGGGGTTTGATGTTAAGGATAGGATCGTGGGGATAAGTTTAAGACAATCGAAGAATATCCAGACCACTCTCGGATCCTATGGATCTGTGGGCTTGTGTGGGGTCCAGTTTTATTTCTCTGTCTCTTGATGATGGTGAGGATTGTAGTGGGCTTAGGTTCTTCTCTTACATGAGTATTATAGGTTTGGTTTCAATTAAATTCAATCACATAACTATATTGTTAAGTATCAATACAAATAGAGTCATTTTTTTTTTTTAAGGATAATTAAATTCAAATTCCTCATTTAATAACAATAAACTTAAGATGTAATACTTATAAAATTGTATAATTTCAAGGAAAATAGTTTCTTTTCTGATGTTTGGTTACATTTCTAAAAATGCTCTGAAAATATTTTATGGTATTTGGGGCAATTTAAAAGAAAATTAAAAAACAAAAAACTTAAGAACAAGTCTCAAATTCACCACCCTCCACCACATCTCCCACCGGCCACCACAAACCCAACCAAGCCCGATCATATTCTTCACCAACCACCACCAACCCAACAAAAACCCACCAAAAATCAACAAAAACCCCACCACAAACCAACATTAAAATGGGTTTGTAATTCTAGTAATTATTATTTTTCGTTAGATGAATTTGTAATATTGGTAATTATATATATATATATATATTCGAGGGAACTAGACTCTCACAATAAATGGGTCATACTTATAGGATTCACTTATAGTGAGAGACCCGTTTTATGGAGCGAACAAGAGAGATGCCATCTTAAATTATTCATATTATATACATGCAAGGCCGTCCCAACCCCTAATCATTTTGGGAGCCTCAAGCCAAGTCTCAATTTGGGACTTTTAACTTATTTTATATTATATTAAATTAATATTTATTAAAAAAATTTATTGGAATTTTATTCTTGTTAATTATTGATCACACTTGCATTTTGGCACTTAAGGAATTTGTAAATCTGAGGAAAAAAAAATGTAATAGATTTTTTTTTTTTTTTTAAAGTGAGATTTAGAAAGAAAAAAAAAATTATACAGCTTAGAAAAAGAGAAAAATTATATTATAACATCATATCTTAATCACTCATTGACTCAATAAATTAGTCCAATAATAATAATAGAGTTAAGGGGAAAAAAACAATGTCATTAAAAAAAGAAAAAAGAAAAGAAAAAAACATAAGGACAATAATCGGCCACGTGGGTGGCTTGGTAGGTGAGAATTGAAACTATCTCACTAAGGTTAAATTTAGTCAGTAGTAGCTCACGTGGGCACAAAAAAAAGAACAAAAAAATTAAAAGAGGGAAAGAGAGAGAGAAAAGAAAAAGAAGAATTGGAGAACCACTGTAAGTATAGCCATGAGGAGTTGAGGAGAAAGAAAAAAAAATGGAGAAAAAGGGCCGATCAAGAAGAAAATTGAAGCCACTTGACTTCAATGATTTTTTTTTTTTTTTTTTTTTTTTTATTTTTTTCAAAATTTCTTTTAATTTGGGGTTTGTAGGTTTTTTTTTTTTTTTTTCTTAAAATTTGGAGCCTTTTTTTGCAGTAAGTTTTTTTAATTTTTTGGTGGCTTGAAGCAAATGCTTAACTTACTTATAGGGTGGGCCGACCCTGTATACATGTGTTTTAATAATATGATTGATTTAGTAGTTTAAGTGTTTGTTTAACATTGTTGTAGAAATTAGATTTTTTCAACTGAAAAGCTCTTTAGTGTTTTGACTGTTTAGCAAATTATAATGAACAATGTTTTAAAAATGTATTAAAAAAGTATGAATAATACATTGTATAGGTTTTTCTCAAAAACTAAAAATTTCAACTTTAAGAATACTTAAAGCACTTTTTTAGTGGATTACCATATACTCCATTTCAGATAACCCAATTTTCAGCTTAAAGTGTTTCTTTTAAAAAAAAAAAAACACTTTTATGGATGGAACCTAAATATATAATTAAAAACACTTAGGAGATCATTTTCAATGTCACAATGATAAGTTAAAAAAATTCAAAACTCTTTACAGACATATTGATTACAGATTTTATTTTATAGCAATATGAAATTGATTTATTTTAGGCAAAAATACATTTTTGGTCCCTATATTTAGGGGGTGTTTTCAATTTGGTCCTAGATTTAAATTTTTTTCAACTTAGTCCCTGTGTTTTTAACTCGTTTTCAATTAAGCCCTTAGTGTCATCTCCGTCAGTTTAAAGCCTACGTGGCAGACGGAAAAGTGACCTGGCCAACACTATTTGGCCAACTCAGCTTCCCTCTAACTCTTCCCGTCCTTTGATAGTCACGTGCTACTCACGTGGGTCCAACTCAGTAAAAATTCAATTAAATATTGGTATGCCTTATTTTGTTGACTTACGATCACGTGAGTAACACTTGACTATCAAAAGGCGAGTAGAGTTGGAGGGAAGTTGAGTTGGCCAAGTCACTTTTCCACCTGTCACGTAGGCTTTAAACTGACGGAGATGATACCAAGGGCTTAATTGAAAACGGGTTAAAAACACAGGGACTAAATTGAAAAAATTTAAAATCTGGGGACCAAAAGTTTATTTTTACCTTTATTTTAAGGTTTGCCCTTAAAAATTATGTACTCCCTAGTCCCAATTGCTAAAATTATGTTTTGTCACAAGAAAGATTATATTTATAGGAAGCAAGAAAAGCAACTAGCTTCCAAGCTAACCATGGTCAACATAAGATGCAGATTGTAGAGTCATGCATGAATTTAGTGAGCTGATCATTAGTCTCCATTCTGTGGGTCCATTATTTAGCATTAGTTACGTGTAATCATAGCTCTTTTTCATAGCTGAGAAAGCAAGGAAAAACATCATTGATACTTCAGACAATTTCCATCCAGCACTCTCAAGCATTTGATAGGCTTAGATCAAGAGTGCTCAAAGGATGGTTCAGAGGGACTGCTTATTCCAATGACACTAAAATGACTAGAGTGTCCTATTCAGCTTCTTTTCCCACTAGTAATTATTGGCTAAAAGATGGGCATGTGGAGAAAGTTGACTTAAAAGTTCAAACAAAGTACATGGAGACCCATAATGGTCTCTTTTGCAATACTCAATGACTGGTTGAAAATTAATAAGAACACTGTGTTTTTTTAATTGGATGAAATGGTAACCATGTGCTCATGTTTCCATCATTTTTAGCTCCTCAAAAGTTTTCTTAGCAACCTCGTTTTAGATTCGACGGCAGGTCCTACACCTCCAACCATTATTGTGAACATGTCGACCAGACTTTCGGCCAATCTAGGGTCACAATTGAATTCTAAAAACAAAATAACATTGAGACATATACGTGTTGTCTGAAACAAGTACTTTACCATCATACAATTTCCACCATAAGATATTGTCTACGAATTACACCTTATTCTGGTAAAGTATGGCATTAAAATTTTTGGTTCGATTCCAGAAACAAATAAGGTATAAACTATCCAGCTCCATTTGCCATCTGGGTCCCTTCAAAAATTCAAAGTTAAAATTCTGCACCGTTTATATAACCAGTTCTTGACAAGAATCTATTCACTACCCACCAATTTCATTATTCCTTGGGGTGTTTAAGTAAATATGGGTTAAGGTCCATAAAAGAATCAGGAAGAAAATGCCTATACCTATCGCGGTGGTGTGCAGTATTATGCATAGGGTGGAACATCACTTGGAATGCATGGTGGATCAATGTCAAATGATTTGCTATCATTTTCCTAGCAGTTAATAATCGAAAGTTCATACTCCAACCTTCCGTAAGGATAAATACAGAGTTAATAAAATCAAAAGCTCACAACACAGAAAACGAGACCAAGAGTAATCTGCACTACACAGCTGCAATTCTAATCTCCATTGGTTTACAACAGCAACAACAACAAAAGGCGTCGTTTACAATTTTTATGTCCATGAGTCCAGATACTTGGATTAATCAATAAAGTCTCTTCATTACAATGAGAAACCATCACTAGTGATTAGTAAGTGAAGGACAAATATGGACAAGTATCATTTAGATTGTCTTAGCACAGGGTTAGGAGATCTAGTAAAAATTGTCAAAAATAAAAACAGGAACAGTCTAGTGTTGCAGTGGGGTGGTGGTCTGACCAACAAACATGGGTTCAACTGTGGGGGTGGGCTCAGTACTTGTTCGATCCCAAGACGCCAAAGCCACACCCCCATTCTCAACAGTTTCCAAAGAAGTATCAGCATCATCAGCTGCCCCTACATTTCCTGTACGCACTGGACGGAGCAGACCCTGCAATCTCAACAGATAGCTCTGGCTGGGAGGTTCTCTTACATATCTGTTGGTTGTCACTACACTTGCAGATGACCGTTCAGTCTCAGCACGAAGATTAGATAAAGCACTAAGGTCAAGATTAGGGAAAACTGAGCAACGGCACCGAGGACATTTGACATTCAGTCGAAGCCACTCATCAATGCACTCTACATGGAAATTGTGAGCACAAGGCAGGCCACGAACCTGCACCAATTTTACCAAGCATTTGTGTGTTCAACTGTCCTATTAATAATCCACTACAAAAGGCATAAATATTTCTGTGTGTGCATGAGCATGGATGTGATTTTGCCTTTTTTCAAAGAATTTGTGTGCTTTGTAGGACTTAACATTAAATGAATAGTTTTAGGGCACCCACATTTAAAAGAAACAGACACAAAAGCACAATGAAACAATAAGAATTTGCATAGGTTAGAATCAGCACAGACCAATCTAATCCACCAAAAATAAACCTAAAAAGCTATAAAACTTATTATGTCAAGTTATCACTTTATATACAGCCATATAACGGAAAACAAGTCCATACCTTCAATCCCATATAATTTGAATAAGAATTCATTAATATTAATAGATACAGTTTTCTGTGAGTAATGCTCTTTTCACAAGGTTTCTTTCATAATGTATCATCTCTACCATTAAATTTTTAAAATCAGGAACAAATTTGGCAACTGTGATATGACAGGAAGGGTCTAGACGATACATTGTGAATAGATTGTGAAAGAGATCTCGTGAGAATAGCATCACTCTTTTGCTTTAGAATGATAGATGCTTAGAACTTAAAAGAGGGTGTAACTGGTATAGTAGAAAGGATGAAGTAATATTAACTGAGAAAAAAGAAGAAAAAGAATTACCTCATTCCCCTCATGAAACTCTTCCAAGCAGATGGGACATTCACTGCAATCTGTTGGAACAGACTTTAGCCTGAACTTAGGAAGTTCCTGAATGAGTGCTTCCACTGCTTCTCTCTGTGAACAGCCAAAAAATAAAAAATCCCAACCTTTAGAATTCAGAACAAAACTGGATAAGATTAGGAGCAAAGTCGATAAAAACAATATGATTTTCACAACAAAGAGAGAATTGTATAATGAAGGCATAATAACGAATAGAGCCTAAATGCATACTGATACAGCATGGTAAACTGATGCAATCTTAAAATAAATCAAATAACAGCCCTCCAAATCCATAGCATGGTTCTTATTGAACATACACATCAGCATATGCACACAGTGCATTAGTAATGCCCCTAAAATTCTGTCCATAATCTCTGGTCAGCCCTTTTTCAAATGTCAGTTTAAGGCTTTAAGCCTTGAGTTCATATAAACAGCTATGAGGGGCTTGAAAAGTGTTAACATCATATTATCTAGGGAACATGAAATAGAAGAGCGCCAAGTAATAAGACAAAAACTAATGGCAATGTGTAAACTCTAACCCCAATGAATGCTTACCTGAGCTGGAGTCAAGTAAAGTCCGGGATGGTATGCACCAGCATCTTGGCCCATGCCTCTTGTTTCCAGACCAGCAGCTTCAAATGCCCAATCTGGTACACGGATCATGTCAACCACAACCTAAGACATGGAGGAAAATCCTTCTTATAGTTGCTTGCTCTTATTCAAAGGACCATCAAACATAAGTCACATAAAAATAAATACAATTTGCATTGGACACCACACTGACCACTGACATTAGGCAGGCATGTTATATAGGGTGCATGACATTGTACTGAACTTTCATTCTAATATGTTCAGAACAAGAAGCTAGCATGTTATATAAGTTGCATTACATTGTACTGAACTCATTCTTCTATACAAGTTTGAATACAGGTTTTTGAAGGAAATATTAGCATCAGGCACAGAATAGTGGTGATACATCAGCCCTCAGATAAACAATTAATACTTAAAATGGTCATTCTTTCTAAGTTGCTCCGTGACTACGATTTAAACATTCTATTCTGATACTAATTTTAAAAGGGAAAGGCAAGAAAAGTTTTGTGCTTCCATGAGGCATATAGTTAATTGATGGAAAAAAAATCCTCACAAACATTATTAAATATGTCAATATTGCTGCATGCACTTCCAAGTTCAGGATGTAACGAATCTGAGACTTTACCCCATACTCGGATAAAGGAATCCCTTGTTGAGCACGGAGTAAGTGTGCCTGTCTTCTTGTCAACCACTGCAAAAGAGGTGTTCAATAAACAAGGATCAGAACAGCACAAGCTAAAAATAGGAAACTTCAAGGAGCTATATTACTAAATAGGGCGGGCAATGAGCCAGCCAAGACAGGAGAAGTAAAAAAAAATGCAAAATGAAACAGAGAAGAAAGATCTCACTCATAATATAGAGCCAAATCATTGTTAAATCTGAAAAATGCACAGGTACAAAGAACACCACTAACCTTCCCCAAGGACATGCAAGCAATACAAAAAAGTCCACAGTAGCTAAAAAGCAACCAAATGAGGAATCCCCATTTCTGACCTTCTTCAGGCAACTGCAAGCATTTAATGCGTTAGCACCATAAACTAGCCATTTACAGATGATGTTGCCTCTGCTAATAAAGGAACACCAACAACTTGAAGAGCAGAGTGATAAATAACATACACAATCTTTTGCACGTCTGAACCAGAGGGTACCAATTACAGTCCAAGCCCAAAGGAATGGATACAGTAGAAGAGACAGAATCGATAGCACCACTACTCTTCCATGGATACGAGCACGCCTCTGTTGCGGCCCAAAATCCCTAAAGGCACATAAATTTGATGTGGGAAACGAAAAGATGTTCGATGAGATTTAGCTAAATGAAGTTCCATTGGAAAACTATACAAAGAAACAAGAATAACAACCATACAGCCACTCCAAAAGAAAACTAGAAAACAACAAAATCAATTTGGGTGATGAAATCCAAGTTGACAGGTAAGAAAATATGTCTATGCAATAATAGGGCAACTTCTGACTCTAGATTCTTAAACATAAGCTTGACAAAACTTCCATGAAAGGTTAAACAATATTGACAACTGCAGCCAAAATAAGGATTCATTGTATGGCTTACAAGGCATTACTTGTCTTATGATAATTATAGCAACCATGTATGATGAGTTTATAAGAAATTGTACTTATCAAAAAAAAAAAAAGTTTATAAGAAATTGTATGCACATATCCATTCTATGTACTTTCACCAACAACCTTAAAAATCTATAAACGAAAACAGAACCTGTCCAGGCCTGACCAGTAAACCTTAAAGGTAACATTCATCCAAATGGAAAACTACAAGCAAAAAGCTTTGAAATGAAAGCACAAATAGTGAATAGACCAGACAAAGTGACAGTGATTTAATTCGAGTAATCCATGTCATTGTACTCAAACCAGTTAAGTGCAGACTTGTAATTTGAAATTCCTTAAACACAGAAATAACACAACAATGAGCCCAAATGCAGCCTCACTAAAAAATACCCATCTCTGCTCTCTCAAATCAACCCCACCAATCATTTTTTTTTTCTCAACCCAATCTTCATCACAAAATCAACAATAAAAGAGAGAGACAGAGAAGGCCTTACAATCCCATTCCAGCCGCAAGTCCATTATCAACGAACATCAGCAGGCGAAAAACAAACACGGTAGTGTAATCAACCTTAAACAATAAAAATAACACATAGTTTAGAAGCTCCCCACCAAAAAACAATAAAAGTTATTACAACCAAAACAAATATAATAACACAAATTATGAAGGAAAAAAAACCCACCACAATCCATATGTGCAATGGGAATGTACAAGAATGGTACCGCTTCCAATTAATCGCAACAATTACTCTATAAGCATCAATGTTAAAGAAAACTTACATAAAAATGAAATCTTTAACATTTCATATTAACAAAAAATCAATTACTTTAAGTCTAATTAAAACTCTTAATTATAAAAGATTAAAGGATACACACTCGTCGCTAGCATCGACAAGAAGAACCCATCGTACCTGCAAAACCCCAATTTCACATCAAAAACCAAATTGCTCACTCTCTCATTCTCTTACACACACATATATATATTATTGTATGAATTCAAGAGAGATTGAAGGTTGAAACTGACCACTTGAAATCGACGCCTCTCATGGCCATGGAGTAGGGAAGGAAGAGAAATCGGAAAGCCCTACGAAGAAGAAAAAGATTCGGTTATCGGCATTTTGAGGAAGGAAACGGTTGAATCCGAGAGAGAAATCAAGATCGGATCTTTTGTGAACCGGTTCCGGTATGGGCGAATCATGAAAGACCCGAAATGCAGCGAAGAGTTAAACCGAGAATTTCAGATTTCGGAGTGAACGAAGCTCCGTACACTGAGAAAGAAAAAAAAGAGAGTAACTGTTTTACTACTACTGAGTCTGAGAGGGACTTAATAGTTAAAGTAACCGGGAACGGAACGTTGACGCGACCCGTTACTTCACGGCGTTACCAATATTTCTACAGTCTATGTATGCATGTACTTGGCAGTTAGAACGGATAAGGTTAATTAATGTCATAAATTTAGACAAAACAGTAACAGGGACAAAGATTAATTAATCTCTAACATGGAGATAAAATTGGAGTTTGGTGACTTTTTTATTTATTTATATTAATTTCGGTGTCTTAAATTTTTAGTTATCGTTCCATCAATGTATGATGTGGCAATTTTTAATCTTATCTCTCCTCCTGGGCACCTAATAGCCACTTAGGAAAGCCACCAATGTTGGTAATTTTACTCAGCCCAATGTAATGAAATCCAGGAATTAGAAGTATGTCATCCTCATCCCTATGCCTATACCTATACCTATACCTATACCTATACCAAATAAAATAAAACATGACAATTTGGAAAAGGTTAGGCCAAGTATTTAGGGATTGAGATTTAGCGCAACATCATAGAATAAATAAAATAAAATAAAAAGGTAAAAATGTAAGAGTCTAGTTAATTGGTGTCTTTATGATATTTGTTTAGGAAGTATTTAAGGCTTTTACTTTATAAGAAGTTATAAAATTTTAATATTAAAATAATACAAAAACAACTGTTAAGGGTATTATAGTTTTTTTTTTTTTTTTTTAATATTAAAAATTCGTTATTTTTCATAAAGTATAAGTATTTAATACTTTGGGTAAAATTTAGGTACAGTTCCTTAGGTTAGATATATTAGGTTCCTATTTCAAAAAAAGATATATTAGGTTCCCTATTTGAATTCAAACACATGGTTGCTTTAACCAATGAAACACAAATAATGTTATCTTTTCCAATAATATTTAAATTTAATGTATTTGATTTCAACTAAAAACCTAATGTACTTAACTTAAAGAATTGTACTTAAGTTTTACCTTAATACTTTTTAACGAATGCTGCATCCGTGAACAAAATCCAAAGTTTAAAACTAAAAAGGTGAAAAGAAAAGGTGTTTATGGGAGAATAAGTGGTATTAGTATTACATCATATCTCAATCTAGCATTTAGAGGCATTTCTTGGAATTAGAGAATTTCATCTATGGAGGCCTAGTAATGGGTTTCACTTGGTACTATAAGTAAAAAACAAGAAGCGATTTGGGTTGGTTATTGGATGATGGTTAGAGAGGGGTATTTGTTCTGACTATTGGATAGTTAAGATCATTCTCACTAGTGTCTCAAAATTTTAGTTAAATTGACTCTAAAACACCTTCTTTTTTTTTTATTTATTTATTTTTTTTATTTTAGCTATATTACTATTCACATACAATTATATTAGACTCTCTATTTTATTTCAAAGTGGTGGATAGTTAAGATCATTCACATAGTGTGGCTAATGAGAATACTCTAATGGTGTCAAAGTGGTGGTGTTTTGCCGCTGAAGGTACATGTGTGGTTTGCCAATGGAGGTACATATGGCTCACTTTTGTGTCAAAATGCATGCCACATTAACTTACAAACATGGCCACGTGTGAAAACAAATTGCAACCTCATATAGCCATTACTTACATAAGCATAAAATTGATGGATAATTGACATAGGGACTAAATTGTTACTTTTTAGATATTTGACTAAAAACAAACTTTTAAAATTTTAAGGATCATAATCAAACTTAGGCTAAACTTGCTAAAAAATATATTTTTTTAAGTTTTTGGGCCAAACATAACTCTTGTAATGTTTATTTGAACTATGGATTCGTTTAAAATCGTTTTTGTGAAAAACACTTTTGAACGTGAAAATCATCTTTCTGAAAGACACTTTCTGACCAAATTTTGGTCAGAAGTTGTTTTTAGAAAAGACGATTTTGAGAAATATAAAAATTTTAGTCAGAAAATGTCTTTCAGAAAGACAATTTTTACGTTTAAAAGTGTTTTTCACAAAGACGATTTTGAACGAATCTATATTTCAAATAAACATCATAAAAGTCATGTTTGATCAAAAAACTTAAAAAAATATATATTTTTTTAACAACTTTGGCATCAAACTTACCCCAACACCCATATTTTCGGGCTTATATGGCAACAAATAAAGTAAGCTTAATTTCGTTTTAAAACAGAATAACATCTTTTTAAAAGCATTATTTTTTTCAACGTACAATTTCACTTTTGCACAATAAATCAAAATAACCTTATCCAAACGCACAGTAAAAGCAAGTGAGAGGCCTATGGGAGAATTCATGGTTGAAGAGTTGGAACTAAATTTGCTTTTAGGACACTTTTTCTGCAGAGGTGCTTATCTAGTCTTCATTAAAGAGAAACAGAACCCTGTGTAATGTTCAATATAATTTTCCAATTTGCAACATTTACATCAATCTTATGTATAGCTGATCGCATGTACGAATGTTTGGTGAGGTATATGACCCAAAAAGATGTTATTCTTTCTCCAGGACCACGAGTAAAAGGTTCTTCAGTTTAAGGTTCTTTTTGTTGAAGTAATATTCTCTACAATTGTTAAGATTATATGAATGTTGGATTTGTCCGACCAAAAAACAAATTGTTGGATTTGAAACTTGAACATATAACCTTTATAATTCTCACAAAAAAGCATCCTTTGCCTTTCAAGAATCGTAGCAACGTATGTGAACACCGTATATATAATATATGTGCCTCTCAAATTGTAGATTTGATTTTGGAATAAATTCGAACTCAACACTTTTTTTTTTTTTTTTTTTTCCCTTTTTAAACCCATATAGAGTAGTGTAGTTTACAAAATGTCCATATTAACTCCGTGAAGGCTCAGAATATGTGTCATTCAAGTTTGGCCAAACAAAGCTCACATGCATGCTCATACACCATGCTTGGTTCCAACAATATTTTCATATCAAGAACCATGCATTGTTTTTCAGAAAGCCATCTTGAGGAGTCCTAGCCATAAATCAGTCACAACCAGTGCTCAAGTCTGAAAGTTCACGACAAGAATAAAACAAACTGATACTTATTGCATGATTTGCTCATGGTTTAGACTAGCTGTAAAATCATGACATACATAGTGGATAATCTAATTAAGGACAAAGACCAATCAATACAAAGAGGTCACATAACATGCTGACATGTTTCAATCCGCTAGCATGTACAAAAGAAATCAATTTCAGTGGGATTAGTACACAAATTACAGTAACAGAATACTCAGTAACCTTTTCAGAATTTGGTGAGGCAATAGCATTGATTTCCATGAATATGAAGGTACTAGATGCTTGGGAAGATACTATTCTGCATATATCTGAGACATTCTTTTTTTATTCGTGTCTATGAAAATACTGACATGCATATATACCACTCGAAGATATAGACACATGAACTCCACTAGGCAAGGGGAAGAATAAGCAATGGAAATGAGAAGCTATACTTCATAAAGGCAGGTTAATTATGACCCATAAAATTTTGATGGCATGAAAATAAGTATAATAATCCTGTTTTAAAGACAGATTGCAACCGCATTGTCTTCTTGAGCCACAAATCCACAAGCATCTAGGAAGCTGCAACCAAGAATCTAGGAATTAATCAAATCAAGCAAATTAAAGACTTTTATCAAAAACAACATTATAGTAGACTTCACAATGGAGGTAACCCTCATGGCCTCGCTAATCGATTTTTTATTTTATTTTTTCTCCTGCAGATATAACTCTGGACCTTCTAGCATCACTTTGGCACAAACACCAGCGCTCCTATGCTTACTTTTGTTTAGAAGTACTAGTGAACAGGGACATAGCTAGAAATTTTTTCCAAGGGGGACTTAACCTAACACCTTACAGCACGAGCTGACGACAGCCTCTCGAATCTTTTGCTTCTCGGGTCGTGGTGAAGAATGCAGCTTGCGTTGCGGGAGATGCCTGCCCGTAGGGGCTAAAACTCCCGAAATTAGAAATGCCAAAATAGGAATAACACTTGATATTATTGGGGGGCTGAGATATATATAGCAAAAAAAAAAAAAATCCCAAAAATAACCTATTATACACACATAAAACATATGTCTATAACATGATTTAACATATGTTATTTTCTCATATATAAAAAAAATCATGTTTTATATTTAGTTACTCTTTACATAATTTAAGATATTTTTCTTGTCCAATTAGTTTATAAGTTGTAAACCATCTTTTAAATTATACTAATCATGATTTATATTTTTTAAAGATTTTAGATCAATATTTTTTTTTTACATAGTTCAAGAATTACATTGTTAGAGTATATAAATAGTTTCAAAAATTATGAAACATAGAAAAATTTAAGAGTACTAGCACCCCCAAGTTTATAGTGAAATTACACATTTGCACACCACATTTTTAAGAAAAACACTCTACCCCTAAAATGATCAAAATAATTGACACTCCGCTCCAAAATAATTCGTACTCCACTCCAAAATAATTCACACTCCGGTCCATTTTTGGAGCGTGATGTGAATTATTTTGGGAATTTTGGAATAGAGTGTAATTTGTTGAAAATAGGGTTTAGCGAGTCTAATTTCATCAAACATCAGAAGTGTTAGTGTAATTTATCCAAAAATTAAATAAGAAATGTGACTTTACATACTTAAACTTAGACAAGTCAATATATGAAAAATGTAACAATAATAAAAAGTAAAAAGAAAAAAAAAATCATAGATAATAAATGCAATAAAGATTGGTAACTCTTAACTACGAAATCCGTAACAATTCTTTCTTCTAAATTAAAAAAAAAAAAAAAAAAAAAAAAGAATATAATGTTTACATTTCTATTTCTCCAAATGCAAAAAATAAAATAAAATAAAATAAAAAAGTTTTGTTTTTTGAAAATAATGAAGGTTTCTATTAAATATATTTACTTATCTATTTATATGAACATATATTTTAAATATGCTATGATTTAATAAGTTATGTATAATATAAGAGTAATAAGAAGAAAAAAGAATGCATTAATTATTTATATAAAATTATCTATTTTTTAAAAAATATATATATACATTGAATACACTTTGACTTAATGAACTACATCAATGTAATACAATTATACAAAAATATAAATGAGAACAATGCTTAAATTTTATAAGTAAATAGGTTTTTTTTTTTTATAATAAAAAAATACAAAAAAGGGAAAGGGGGAGGGCAGAATTGTAAAAAGCTAGAGGGGGGAAGGAGCGATTGTAAAAAGCCAGCAAGGGCCTTGGCCCCCACCAACCCCCACTGTCTCTATCTCTGCCAATGAAGCTAGCAAAATAGTTGTGGGTGTCTTTTTGCGGGTTGTTGTAGATGAGATGGGTTGAATGAGTGAGATCAAACTCATACCAAGCCTTTGCAGTGGGCCTCGTGGCTAATGATTGCAATCCAAGGATGATGGCCCAATCTCACGACATCGAGTTTCTATGGCCAAGACTGTTGGTTTTTGCTAGCTTTGGGCTAGTAGCTCAGACTTTGAAATTCTTCTGTTAGCTTGGACTTTAATATACAAAATAGCCTAAACTTGGATTATGTAGTAAACAATAGCTTCAGTGAACAACTTTTGTGAAATAAGAGAAGCCCTGCAGGAAGACATGTTAATCCTGCAAGAACAGATTTAAAACAAATGTTATAGAGAACCGCAAGGGATGGATCTAGGGGAGAATTTTCCCTGACTTGTGTGCAAGCTAATGAGAATCTTATGGTTTTGAACTTGGGAGATATTGGTTTTATGTTTTTGGATAGTTACTGTACATGCAGGAGTTATATGTGGGTATTTTCAAATTAATTTTCTTCTACGAGGTGTTCCCCCTATTATAATTTTGATCTTCGCTGGAGACGTTTCCAAACATTTCCCTTGGGAAGTGACATGTCCTTGGGCAGCTCATATTGGGCTTTTCTAAGACGGCTCATTTCCTTCTTTTCCGGTGAGATGGAGTCTCCTCATTGTGGCTTGCTTCATTTCATGTTTTCACCATCACTTCTGACCATTTTTGTTCATCTTTTCTCAAACCATTTCAGCTTCAGTGTCATGTTAGCTTATGGGGAAGGTGGAAACGTTAATTAGGATTACTAGTAGAGATGGCGACATTAAATGCTTGGGTTAAGTGGGAAAGGGATTGCTTTGGGGGTTACATGCACACGTATGACTACAAGAATTCAAATCTCAGAGACCAAAAGACTTCCCAAACCAATCCATTGGTCCTTGGCATTCAATCCTCAGTCTTCTGGACAAATTCTCCTACCGTCAGACCATCGCCCCGTGATTCCTGCAGAAAATAAGGAGATTGGTTAACTTTTGCAGGTTTTGGCTGCTACTATTCAATGGATTCAGTAAACATCTTATCAATCCCATATTCTCGTAATATCTCAACAACTCATTGGAATTTAGCGTGATGCTATGTCTTGGTTAGCTTGTAAGTTAATCACGAAGTTTGAGCTCCTATCGTGACTTTTTTGGGGTGTTGTCGCGCCTTGGGCTCACACAGAAAGCTTCATTGTTCTTTATTCAAGGGGCTTTACAAGTTTGGTGGCCCCACTTTTCTTGGTGCTTAACTCCCATGTTGGAGTGTCTTTAACTTTTTTTGCAAGACCCTTGCAGTGGGCTTCATGGGCTTGTAGTCTTTGCATATGTTTGACCCTTTTTATTATAATCTTATGGACTAATGGACCCATAGATGGGGTTTATTGGGTATTTGTTATAGGCTTGTCTTTATACTTTGGTTGGCTTGTTTGTATTGTTTTAGGGCCTTCGGAGTAGGCTTTAACCCAAAGAGAGCCCAAGGATTTGCAATATTCTTTTGATGGGCTTGTAGGCTTTGTGGGCCCATTTATTGTAGAGCCTTTGCATTAGATTTTGTTTTATGACATGTCCCATTGCAGTTGGGCTTCGGTGCCATGAATTGGAGCTCAGGCCAACCATTTTGCATTAGTGATTAGTCCAAACTTGTGGGTCCAAAATTGGGATCTTTGTCGTAAACCTTACTTCGGACTAAATATGACAGGTCCCATTGGAGTTGGGCTCCGGTGCCATGAATTGAGATTTGAGCCAACTATAATCCATAGAGAATTGCAAAGAGAGAGAAAGTGGAGCTGCATAGGGAATTGTAGACAGAGAGAGAAGGGGGAGCTCTTTTAAATTAACCCAAAGTAGTTTAACTAACTATGGTTAATGGTGGTCAAAGGGAATCTTTCTGAAAAATATATATATATATATATATATATTTTGTTACTGTTATTAACGATAAGACTAACGACAGCTTTATCACAAACCTTATGGAGGGGAGTGTCATTTGTTCACTAGTTTGGGATTTATTATCATTCCCTAAAATCTTAAGGGAGGTTAGTGTAATTTATCCAAAAAAAAAAATAAGATTTTTAATTTAGAATCTGTTTGTTAGGGGCTTTTTTGTTTAACTTTTTGTTGGTACTTGGTAGTAACATTGAATTTTATTTATTTTTACAATTGCCACAACCAAAAGTTACATGTGTAAGTATCGTAAAATTTCCAAAAAACATGACAAATGGCATAGTGAGAAGTACATTTGTAAAGAATGTTGTGGCACTATGAGAGCCTGTAATAGTTGTTGATACATATCATGTGGCAGTTATTGATGCACAAAAGAGAGACAAGTGGCAACAAAGCAGTTTTTGGAAGTTACAAGGTAACATCTAACACTATAACAAATCTTAGTCAAGACTAAGTATAGAGCAACACGTGGAAAAGAACAATCTCAATAACCGTCAAGCCTGAAGTATGAATAAAGGGTTCATTCCTAAGAAAAGAACACCATCCACCAATGATAACCTTTTTTTTGGCTAATCAAGAGGGGGAATTCATTAAATACAAACAGTAACATCCCTCAACTAGGACTCTTTCACCAAGGGAGAGAGGGATTCAAAATTACAATAGAAAAAACAACTATTGCGAGGTGCAAATTTGGCCAAGGCGTGCATGACTGAATTTGCATCCCTTCTAACCCAATAAAAGACAACATAAGGTAAGCTACTTAGAAGAGTTTTTACATCCTGAAAAATTGCATACAAAGGCCAAGGAAAGTCTTCAATACTACCATTACAAGCATCAATGCAAGTCTTTGCATCACCTTCAATAATGCAATGCTGAAGCTTCTTGCATACAACTAGTTGTGCAGCCCAAAGCAATGCAGATGCCTCTACCATAGTAGATCCTTGGTTAACACCTTTTTAGTCTCTTCCCAAATAATCTCTTCATTGCTATCTCTAGCTATAACTGCCAACGTAGATTTAGACCCCAATAAAGCTGCATCAATATTTAATTTTATGGTACCATGAGGACGCTTCTTCCATCTGCCAATCTCCTTTGTCTGAACTGCATTTTGAAGAGTAGTAGCATCCATATGCTCCATATTCTTATGTTCTAGATTCTTAATGGTACTTGAGATTTTAGGTTTAGTATCATCATGAACTACCTAGTTGCGGAAGTTCCAAATGGCCTCTAGAATAAGCGCAATCTGAATAAATGTTTGGATCTTAACTTTCTCAAGAACATTACTTGAAGCCGAACTTTGGATAGGGGGATTGATGACAACTTTTATAATGTCTTCATTGTTTGCCACATTAAGCCAGAGTGACCGCAAACCCCAACAACAACCAAACCATATAGCTCTAGCAAATTGACAGTGAAAAAATAGATGAGCATTGGATTCTACATCCTCAATACAAAGAGGACATAAGCTATTATTGGACCCCAATCTAACCTCCAAATTATGTTTTGTTGGGATGATGTTGCTTCCAATCCGCCACATCAGAATTTTCAGTCTCTCATGCATCTTTAACTTCCACAACTCTGACCAATTAACACCATGATTGATGACTGTCTTGTGCTCTTGACTTATTTTGTAAGTTGACTTAACATAAAAGGTCTCTATGTGTTCTTTAATCCAATAAAACTTATCTTGACACAGTAAGGATGATATGATGATTTTCCTAACGGCTTCCACTGAGATATCGTCAAAAATGATTGCTAAAGCTGTTACATTCCATTGCCTAGTGTGCTAGTCAATGAAAATTGGAGACCATCATATGCTGGATAGGAATTGTAGTGTCTTTAGGAGATGGTTTGAATCCCTCAAGCCAAGGCACCCATGGATCCAACAAAATATCAATGGATTTTTCATACCTTACCAAGTAGCATGCTCCTTTGATGATTAACTCTCTAGCCTTTTTTATGGATTGCCAAATTGGAGACGCATTCTTGACTGGTTTATGCTTGAGCCCACCTCTTATCACCTTATATTTACTTCTAAAAGCTTCCATACATAAACTTTCATTTCCAACAGCCACCATCCAAGAAAGCTTAGCTATTAGGGCGTTATTAAAATCTTTAGTGTGTTTAAACCCGAGACCCCCATTCTTCTTATTTTGGCATAAATGATCCCACAATTTCCATGCAATGTATCTTCGGGTCTCTTTTTTTGGGTTCCACCAAAATCTTCTTGTGATAAAATCTAACTTCTCACTGGTTTTTGTCGGCACCTCAAAAGTTGATAATGTGTAAGTGGGAAGAGCTTGGGCAACTGACTTAATCATCATACAACGATTAGCCTATGATAAGCATTTACTTCGCCATCCCAAAAGCCTCCCTTCTAATTTTTCATACAAGAATTTAAAGTCTTTAGACTTGTTCCTTATGGTAAACAAAAGGGCACCTAGATAACTAGCATCTTTTGATAAGGTATTCATTTGTAACAATCTTTCAGCACTCGCTGCTTCTCCTTTGGGACCACTTTTGAGAAAATAATCCCAGACTTGTTTTAGTTTATGAGTTGCCCTGACCAATTGCAATATTTTTCCAGACATCCATTTAAAGCTTTGACCTCCTTGGAGCTAGCCTTAGAAAACAACATTATATCATCTGTATACATAACATGGGAAATCTCTGGGCCTCCTCGATTCATTTTAATTCCACTGAAGTTTCCGTTCATCAATTCTCTATCAATAAGCCTATAGAGGACCTTCCGACAGAATGAACAAATATGGAGATAATGGATCCCCTTGTCTCAGCCCCTTGGAAAGGTTAAAGCTATTTGTTCTTCTACCATTCACCAAGATTGCCAACTACACTGAAGTAACACATTCCATGATCCAATTAACAAATTTTTCCGAGAAGCCAAAGTTCTAGTGCACAGATTGGAGAAACTTCCAATTTACTCTGTCATAGGCTTTTTGAAGATCTAGTTTAATTGCCAAAAGACCACCTTTTGCCTTTGGCCTCTTAAAGGTGTGTAACATTTCTTGGACCACCACCTCATTCTCAACAATCCATCGCCCAGGTATGAAGGCTGATTGATTAGGAGCCACTAACTTAGGTAACAGAGGTCTCAACCTTAGCACAATAAGCTTAGTAATTGTTTTGTAAACAACATTACACAAACTTATTGGTCTAAAGTGATTGAAAGAAGTAAGGCTCTGAGTTTTAGGAATAAGAACAATAAGAGTTTTGTTGACCTCTTTTAGAAGCTTCCCTGATGTAAAGAAAATTTGAATAGCTTTCACCATTGCATCTCCAATTGTTGGCCAGTACACTTTGTAAAACAACACAAGAAGCCATCAGGCTTGGCCTTTTCAGTGCTGGCATGCTTAACAAAGTTTCTTTAATCTCTTGTGTTGTTGGAATTCTGCAAAGCTCCCCAGTCTCTAACTTCGCCAAAACATTTGGGATCAGACTCTCCAGGTCTGGAGGAAAATCACAATCTTCCTCCTTGAAGTGTTCCTTGAACTTATCCAAGAAGTAGTTACCAATTTTTTTTTTAATTTAGCAGTCAGCTCCCATCATCAGTCTTAATTGAGTCTATATTATTTCTTCTTCTCTTGACTATGGTGGATAGGTGGAAAAACTTAGAATTATTATCTCCCTCTTTTAACCAGCATTCTCTAGACTTTTGCCTCCAAATCATCTCATTTCTGAAAGTCCATTCATTTAATTCAGATTGTAGAAGTGCTTCAGCTATAGCATTTGCCTCTGTTCTTTCTAAAGCTTGGATTGACTCAATTTGGCTAGTGAGCACTTTTATTCTACTTTGGCAGTGTCCAAAAATTTCTTTGTTCCTTTTCCTAAGAGCCATTTGAGTAGATTTTTGTTTTTGATAAAGCTTATTGCAAGCAGTCCTAGAGTGCTCTTCCTTCCATGCATCCTTAATAACCCTATGACTTCTTTCATCTCTTTTCCATGCAGCCTCAAACCTAAAAGGTCTTAGAGCATACGTATCTATCGGATTAGTGTCCAAAAGCAGTGGGAATGATATGAGTTTAGAGCTCCAAGATGGTAAATTACTGTCTTTTGGAATTGAATTCTCCAACTCATACTAGCAATGCCCCTATCCAACCTTTCCTTTATACAATCTCTTCGCCACCTTCTATTGGTCCATGTGAACTTGTTTCCAGTATAGCCTAAATCTAGTGCTCCCAGATTAAACATAACCCCTCCAAATAATTTGGGCATGAACTACTGCCTTTGTTTCCACCATCTTTCTCCTTATCCTCTAGAACTACATTAAAATCCCCAAAACATATCCAAGGCTCACTAACGGATTCCAATAGAGCACACAAATTTTCCCAAGCCTTCTTCCTTTTTTCTAGTAATATGGTGGCCCATAAAACCCAATCAACACCTAACTTCCAAATCCTTCAATGATTCTAATAGCTATCATCTAAGTATTATATTCCATAACTTCAGCTGTTACTGCATTAGACCACAACATACATATTCCTCCTCTTTTGCCCCTAGCACCAACCATATGATGCCCAGAAAAACCTAAAGACTTGACAACTGATTGCATTTTCAATTCACTAGCTTTTGTTTCTGGTAAGAAAATTACCTCTGGGTGACGAGCCCTTATTTTAGTCTTGAGAGCTCTCATAGTCGAGGCATTGTAAATGCCCCGACAATTCCAACCAATGGCGTTCATAGAGCGGTGGAGACTTGGGTGCAACAATAAACGTGCCTTAGAAAGCTCCAAGATCAACACCCAGTGGGAGTACTTTTGTTTGTTCACCGATGAAAACTTTTTCTATACAAAGATCATATTTGTAATCATAGTTCTTAGGAGATTTGCTCATTTGTAGGACTTTGTTAAGTGTTCATGCAAACAAGTGCTCCTTTTTTAATCTTGGTTTTAAGTTTATAATTTTATTTAAGTATAATTCATTATAATAGTTGTTAGTTTAGTTTAATTCATAATTTTTAGTTTTCAATACAATGTGATCGAATGGTCTATTAGGCTTCGATCCAGTTATTGTGTGTTGGGGGTCTTTTGTGGTTCAGCCACGTGTTGAAGTTTGTGTGGCTGCTCCGCAGTACCCAGGTTCAAGGAATGGGGGTCAAGCCTAAGACTCTTGCTGGACCAGCTTGAAGCCTAGTGGCTCTCAGTGCATTATGGACCAACTTATATTGAGCTTGTTGTATACTCCTGAAAAAGGTTGTAGAAAAAATTGATTTTGAGGTTCACAACCACCAAATTTGCCACAAGTTGTTGTTTATGCCGAGACGCAACATCATGAGCCAGGGGTTGAGGTTGGTTATGTGGCTTCATGTTGCTGTTGAAAGAGCCATCTCTCTTTGAGCTTTTGGATTTGTGCAACATTGTCTGGATTAAAAGTGCCGCTTGACTCCCCAATGGAGTCGCCATTTATGTTGGGAGTCTTTTGTAGTTCAGCCATGTGTTGAAACTTGTGTGGTTGCTCCGCAGTACCCGGGTTCAAGGAATGGGGGTCAGGCCTAAGACTCTTACTGGACCAGCTTGAAGCCCAGTGGCTCTCAGTGCATTGTGGGCCCAATCTAGTGGTTCAATGCCATCTAAGGATAAATATAGTTGCACAAATCAAGGGGAAGCCCAATAACAAAGTGTACCGTGGAATTGAAACAAAATATTCAAATGAACAATCTTCCCTTCTTTTGTATCGCCGCAACTTGGTTCAGCGGTACCGTTCAGCTGTAGCAGAGGCTGTTAACAGTACATAACTTTAAAATAAAAGATACTTAAAGGAAATAGATTTGGATGGGAGAGAGAGCAAAAAATCGGTGCATGTAATGGATTCTAAAGCTTTCTAGAACTTTCTTATGTATCTTTGGAGATAGATTTGAACAATGAGGTTTTAGATCTAGAGAATGGAGTTTTAGATCTAGAGTTTCTAAGGTTTGAAAGCCATGGTTATGGCTTTGATATTTGTTGGAGATTTTCCATGTGTTGTGTACTGTGAGTCTATTGTGATGATATCTTGGTTTTCTCTTATCTCCCTCCTTTTTGGTTGCTCTCCCCCCCTCTTATTTATAGGCCAAGATCTCTCAACATAGAGAACCCCAAATTCCTTTTGTCATGGCTGGTCATCATCATGCTTAGTGCTTTGGGATAACACCATGGTGGTATTATCTAGAGACAACAACTCATTTCACGAATTTGGTAGTGCCATTTGGTTACTTGGTTTAGTTTTGCCCCAAAGAGGAAGAATGTTACTATCAAGTTGGTGGGTTCTCTTAGATGGTTTGCTTTGGGTCAGCTGGAACATTTAATAGCTATGCCCATTTTAGCTAAGAAGAAAAAGAAGGGGAGGAAAAGCCATTCGGCTGGAATCACTACACACACCTGCTTGGTGCACCTCCTTCTTGGTTAGAGAGTCCCTAAGTTGACTTCCACAAAGAAGGGAAGGGCACAACAGCAAAGAAACCCCTTACACCCCCCAACCATCCAAACCTTACCTCCTTCAAGTGTGATTTACATCAATGGTGGCTATGCTTAGGCAGAACTCGGCTGAACATGTGGATTCAGCAAAGCAGGGAACAGGTTCGGCGAAACAGCAAAGGATCTAGAAAGTTCCATTGATGTCTCTCTTTCTCTTTTTTCTGGTTTTGTTGTTAGTGCCAACTCCCTTTCATATGTTAAGTTTAAATATCTGATACCCATGTTGAATGGGTTGGACTTTTGTAAAGTGGGCCACTTGTTATTGCAGAACCTAGCAACTGGGGCTTTTGTTCTTATCATGACCTATTAACCTCATGAGGCTTCTTTTATCTTGAAGAGTTGGGCTTATTGAGCTGGGCCATTGTGTTTAGCAGGACCCATAAGCCTTATGGGGTTCCATCCAACATGAAGTGGATTTTATACAGTTGCTGCACCCGGTAAATTAGGTCTTTGTGTGTATGGCGGAACCCTTTGATCATGTGGGGTTCCTTTTAGCGTGAAGTGTGCTTCTGGTGGCCGTTAAACCCAATGAGTTGGGCTTTTATGGGTACAGTAGAACTCATTCGTCTCGTGAAGTTTTTTTGTCAACGTGAATAGGACCTTTGGCGACCGGACCCGATGTGTTGGGCCTCTTGTGTAGGCTTTTTCTTGGTGTTTCTGTGGGCTTTTTCTTGACCTTTTTTAGCTTTGGCTCACCGAAAAACAACCCTCAACATTAAGCCCCCCAAGTGTGTGGGCTTGCATTGCAAGTTCATGCACGAGTTTGCTATCAAATTTGCTTCATCATTGAGACGGATGAATTGAAACACATTTGATCAGGATGTCGACGTACCAATTGATCTTTCGTTGGTGCAACTGAACAAGAGTTGTTCTAGTAAGGCACGCATATGATTTAGTAAGTTGTTGTTGAGGAAAATGTGGTTATGGTTGAACCCAAATAAGAATGACACTTTCCTTTGAGAGTTTTTGTCATGTTGATTCTTCCTTGATGTTGGTCCATTAATAAACAAAAGAATCTTGTTAAATAAATGTTTAACGTCCAAAAGTGAGGCCAAAAAGCCCCCAAGGATAAGTTGTTGAACGACATTGATAAAAGCTAGTTTAGCGGCAAGTGAATCTTGTTGAATAAAGGTGTAGCTTCTGGTTGTGAGGATATTTGGAAGCCCCCATGTTCTTTTGTTTGGGTGAACTAAAAGCTTAATGAAAGAAGATGCAAGTATTTTTCTTTTGGTCCATCAATACACTTTACCATATAGTTCAACGGTAAGTATTGCCATCATCAGAGTTGTGCGTTTGAACACTTGTTGCATTAAGACTTGGAAAGCAAGCACATTATCATCTCATAAGCATGCAAGAGTAGAAACCCTGATGATGAGATAATATTGAGCAATAGTAAATTGTAAGTGCATGGAGTTACCATGGCTTTAGATGTACGAGGTTGCCACAACTTGGATGCATGGGGTTGCCATGGCTATGGAGGTGTTGTGGACTTTCCATGGCTTTGGAGCATGGGATTGCCATGGCTATGGAGATGAATGTGGATTTGACACGGCTTCGGTGCATAGGGTCGCCATGGCTTTATAGATGCGTGTGGATTTGCCATGACTTTAGTGCATGGGATCGCCATGGCTTTGCTGCGTGGTTTCTCACGGATTCATATGCTCTTGGAGTAAGTGGTGACACAATGGATTTGGTACCGCTGACCATAGAGTTTGTTGATGAGGATGTGGTACCTTTAAATGTGGAAGCCAATGTCCTTGAATGTGGGACCACATGGCAGGAATAATATCTCTACTAGGTGATATTTAGGAAGGCATAGGTTTAGCTGCTGCTAAACAGGCGAAACTTATTGTTGAACAACTAGATTTTGCTGCTGAACACTCAGATCTTGCTTCTTTGGAGGAGTTAGGGCCACAATTTGTTGAAGAGCTTGGCGACAAGCGGGCTTACTCTGAGGTTGTAATGGTTGATGAAGTTGTTCCACTTGTTATGTCATGTGCTCATGGAGGGATTTTTGACATTGAGGCCACTAATGCAGCTGAACCAAAGTCACTTGAGAATCTTGCTCAGAAGCCCCCAAGTGGTTAGTAGTTGATCATGACAATTTTTTTTTTTTTTTTTTTACTTTGGTCAGTTTTGCGGGCACCCCTCCTTATAGTAGGTTATGATGAGTTCTTGTGTTTCAAAGTTCCTTCTAAGGGTTTGCCACTGTTGAACGAGTTTAAAGAGAAACATGGTGATTTCACCGCTGACCTCCAATTTGGAATTTGGTGTTAGCGCGTTTATGTTGGGTTCTGTCCATGTAGTCCCACTAAACATGCTGAACCTTCTTGTTCAACAGCTTGTTGAGGCAAAACTGTTGGAGTAGGGTGGAGTTACTAAGAAGCTCATGAAAGCTGGTTTCGCGATGGAATTCATGCTAGAGCACATTCACCTTCTTGCATATGCCATGTTTAGCCAAAAGGCTAGGGAAAGGCTATAGGCATTAGACCGCCAGATTGAATATTTGAAGAAGTCCTTGGCACTACTAGAAGTTCTTCATGGTAGTTTTTCTGAAGCAAGCTTTTCAATGTCTTTTGCTGGCACACTTGCTTTGGATAGCTTGATCTAGTATTTTGTTGATGTCTTTTCTTATTTTGTAAGACAAAGGTGAGCAAAAGAAAGATGATTCGACTATAAGCTCTATGGTCTGGTTCAACGTTGGAGTTCACTTCATGATTCAATATAAGCTTCTCATTTTGGTTTAGCAATGAATGTTGTTGTTTAGTTGAGTAGTAAGAACACATGAGACGTGTGGCTGAACGCTTTTGTCACACATGAACTTTCAAAGTATGCACATCAACGTCGAAGTGGCATTAAGTGAGGTAGTGACTCTTTTTGGAAGCCCCTATAATGGGCTTGAAGGTAGCGGCTGAACGAAACTTTTAAGCAAATGATGCATCCACTGAACTGTAGTGGATGATGTTGTCATTGAACAAAGAGTGGTAGTAGCTTAAGAACATGATCTATGACCAATAGCATATGGCCATTAAATAAAGCGAGTTGGGAGTGATGCACTCAAAGACTTAGAATGGTTTCAAGGTGTCATTGGCTTGAATGATGCCATAGCAAGGATGAAAGATATCCATGGCATTGAGTTGAGAACTTGTTCAAGTTGGCTTTTATAGGTGTGCGAGATCACCATGACTTTGGTGCATAGGATAGCCACAGCTTTGGTTGGTGTTTGAGTTGTTTCTAGCAACTTAGCTCACGTGTAGCGAGTTAGTGAACGAGAAAGAATCACTAGTTGATAGGTTTGATTGATCAGTTCAGTGGAAAGTCTCGCTGAATCTTTGCAAAGTATCTTGGTGAATGGTCTCTCTAAAAGTTTCAGTATTGCATGATGGTTCAGCAATGAGGCTTGCTAAATTTCTGAATGGTTTGGCGATAAGCCTTATCGAATGACATTAGAGTGAGCATCGCTAAACAATTGTGAAGAGTCTTGATGAGTGATTGAACCATGGAAGATGAGTTGACCATTGATTTGCACTTGATGAGGCGACTATTGAATGCGGCTGATTATGCCACTGAACTATGAGATCTTGCATCGTTATTGATTTCCAGGGGATATAATAGTTGCTGAGTTGTAGCAAATGCTAGAAACTTTGAACTAAATCATAGGAGACTGTTGAAATGTATAGTTGTTGATCTCCGGTAGTAAATGTTGAGAGACAATGTTTATGCTTGCCAAAGAATGGTGAAAGGCAATGATACCATTAAACTACACCAGATAATGTTGTTAATGAGTTATGACAGAAAGTGAGCTATGGAGTTATGACAAATATTGTTGAGTTACAACAATATTGTTGCCACCAAACTGCAACAGATAATGTTGCTGTCGAACCGCAACAAATGATGTTGTTGCTGAGTTGTAGATGATGTTTTCCCTAACTGTAGTAGATGGTGCTGGTTGAACTTTGTTTGGCACTTGATGTAGCATGCTTGAGATTTATGATAGACTTCAAAAATGCATTTTAATTGTTCAACGGTGAAGAATCGGAGGGCAACCATTGAACAATTTTAGCCCGTAAAGGAGACAAGCTTCAGGCCACATCTTTGTGGTCGCGGAACCAAGGTCATCTAAGTATGTTATGGCTGAACTGATGACATGAATCCTCGTGAGTTCCGCCATTGGTCACAATCCCTCTAAATCTGGAAACTTTCATGGATAATTTAAGTATCTGCTAGACAAAGTATTCTAGCTTGGGTGAGGATTCGATATTGATCAAATTTTGATGAGTGTGAACATCATTCAACGATAATGGACCAGGTTCAGCGATATGAGCCTTGATTGAGTGGTAATGGACCAGGTTCATTAGTAGATGACTTAGTTGAGTGATAGCAGCCTTGAGATCCGGTGGTAGAGGACTAGGTTCAGCGGTAATCGACCAAGTTCAACGGTAATGGACCAGGTTTAGCGATAGCAGACTTGGTTGAGCGGTAAAATAGTAAGAATATGGCTTTTCCTTCCTTATGCTAAGAAAGTTGGTTCTGCAGAACTCTTATTGTGCTTGAGAGAGAATCAAAGGTGTCATCTTCAAATTTTTCAACGAAATGTTCAACGGGATGCAAGACATTAGCAGTAGCATGATAGACATTAAGGTGGAAGTAGCATAACTACATATGATTTTGAGTAATGTAGCTTTAGGATCAGTGGATGGCCAAGTAATGTAGCTTTAGGATCAGCCAACCCTTTGCACATGATCACGTTCATCTCTTCGTTGGTGCAAGGAATTGATAAATACTCATGGCAAGAGATTTTTTAGTACTCCTTTTTTTCTGCATTTGAGCTTGTCAGTGGTGTGAGGCTTGATTGATGTCGTTGTTCTTTCAAGCCTTTTGCAGCAACATAATATAGAGAATGGTATCATGGAATCGCTGAATGTCCTCAAGTAAGCCTTCACTTGGATTTCACTTGGTCTTGTGACGGACAATGAAGGTGACTTTTTTGTCTCAATGATAGTATTTGGAGGGAAAATATTTTTCTAGGGCATCAAGAAATTTAGTGAATGTGGGAGTTGTATATTTCTTTGGATAAAGCTTGCTAATTATTTGGACTGAGTAAGAGGGTTTGTAAAGGCTTTCTAACTTCTCTTGAAGATAGTTGCTTTTGAAACCGTAACATATTGTTGAGTGGTCAGTTCAATAGAGGAAGGGTTGTGTACTGCTGAACCTTGTCTGGCTAAACTTTGTCTGGTTGAAGTCTAACTTGTTGCTACTGCTGGTCAAGATGGTCATTTGGATGACTTGTTTCTTTCGTTTGTTGAATAACACCTGCCAACTTATATTGAGCTTGTTGTATACTCTTGAAGAAGGTTTTAGAGAAAATTGATTTTGAGGTTCACAACCACCAAATCTGCCATTTGGTTACTTGGTTTAGTTTTACCCCAAAGAGGAAGAATATTGCTATCTAGTTGGTGGGTTTTCCTAGATGGTTTGCTTTGGGTCAGCTGAAACATTTAATAGCTATGCCCATTTCAGTTAAGAAGAAAAAGAAGGGGAGGAAAGGCCATTCGGCCGGAATCACTACACAAACCTACTTGGTGCACCTCCTTCTTGGTCAGAGAGTCCTTAAGCTGACTTCCACTAAGAAGGGAAGGGTATAACAGCAAAGAAACCCCTCACACCCCCCAGCCATCCAAACCTTACCTCCTTCAAGTGTGATCTGCATCAATAGTGGCTGTGCTTAGGCAGAGCTCGGCTGAACATGTAGATTCAGCAAAGCAGGGAACAGGTTCGGCGGAACAACAAAGGATTTAGAGAGTTCCATCGATGTGTCTCTTTCTCTTTTGTCTGGTTTTGTTGTCAGTGCTAACTCCCTTTCATACATTAAGTTTAAATATCTGATACCTATGTTGAATGGGATGGACTTTTGTAAAATGGGCCACTTGTTACTACAGAACCTAGCAACTGAGGCTTTTGTTCTTATCATGACCCATTAACCTCATAAGGCTTCTTTTATTGTGAAGTGTTGGGCTCATTGAGCTGGGCCATCATGTTTGGCAGGACCCATTAGCCTTATGGGGTTCCATCCAACGTGAAGTGGATTTTATACAGCTGCTGCACCTGGTAAATTGGGTCGTTGTGTGTACGATAGAACCCATTGATCATGTGGGGTTCCTATTAGCGTGAAGTGTGCTTCTGGTGGCCGCTAAACCCAATGAGTTGGGCTTTTATGGGTACAGCAGAACTCATTCGTCTTGTGAAGTCTTTTTGTTAACGTGAATAGGACCTTTGGCGGCGGGACCCGATGTGTTGGGCCTCTCGTGTAGGCTTTTTCTTGGTGTCTCTGTTGGCTTTTTCTTGACCTTTTTTAGATTTGGCTCGCCGAAAAAACAACCCTCAACATTGTGCACCGTTGATCTGTGATGTTTAGTAATTATGCACCGTCAATCTGTGATGTTTATTATAGCTCCATAGACTTTTGTTTATTGTT
>BKZX01024508.1:0-10959 GCA_014362285.1 Fagus crenata | reverse complement strand
AGTGATGCTTTCTCCTTGTCGTCGCCGGTGGATGTAGGCATATTGCCGAACCACGTAAATTCTTGTGTTCTTTATTTGTGTGTTTGATCTCCTTTTCTCTTCTTTAATCTTGCGCAAACAGTTAATTTTCACAACATAAACATTTGGAAGGAGGTCTATTGTTGAAACCATAGAAGATGATTTCCTTTTTGATTTCTTCCAATAAAGAACAAGAAAGGATGTAAACAAAAAGAAAAATAGAACTATGGAAATAATTACAATTACTAGCTTGAAGCCAATGGAGTTTCTTGGTTTCATGACTTTTACGTGGCATTTCGGCAACTGCAATTTTGGTATACCACCACAAAGTTTAGTATTTCCAATCAATGATATCGCACTTGTGTTTATGAAAACCCCTCAGTTGGTACCTCACCCTCAAAATTATTGAACGAAAGATTCAAATTTTCTAAAAAAGGAAGCTTCTCTAAACCCTTGGAATGGATCCAGACATGTTATTTTGTGAAACATCTAGACGTCGAAGACCTTTCAAAGAAGCCATAGATGATGGTATGGCTCCTTCGAAGGAATTCCCTTGTAGATAAAGATGTTCCAAGATCAAACAATCTCCAATAGATGTAGGAATTTCACCAGACAAATTATTGTTGGAGACATGCAGTTCGTTGATATTTTTCAGAATACCTGCTTCGAATGGTAGTTTGCCAGTGAACCGGTTGTGCGATAAATTGAGGAGTACTAGTTGAAGGGAAGAAGGACCAATAAGCTGCTGGGGTATGGATCCATTAAGGTTATTTTGTGAAATGTCCAAGAGCTGCAACTTTTGACAGTTTACAATACTTGGAGGTATGGTTCCTTCAAATTTGTTTTCATCTAAATCGAGTTGGAACAATTGAGTAAGGTTGCCTATGGAGGTTGGTATTTCTCCAGACAATCTGTTTCCACTTAAACCCAATACTTGGATCTTTTCAAACCTCCCGAAACTAGTGGGAATAACACCTGTGAAGTGATTATAATGCATGCCCAAGGCAATCAACTTGGCAAGATTCTCTAATGATGCAGGAATAGTTCCAGATATATCATTGACTCCTAAAAACAATTCAGTGAGTTGGTTTGACAAGTTGGCTATAGAATTGGGCAGAACACCTCCAAATTAGTTTGAATTTAAATCCACCATGTCCAGTTTGGTACAGCTTGTCAAAGATGTTAAGAAATCCAAGCCCCTTCCTAGTTTATTGTCACTTAAATCCAGCCAACTAAGATCGGGCAGATTTCCCAAATTAATTGGAACTGGTCCAAAAAAGTTGTTCTCACTTAGATCAAGTGCATAAAGCTGAGATGCATTACAGAATGAAATAGGGATTTGTCCAGAGAATTCATTTCTACCGAACAAAAATTTTTGGAGATTAGGAAGAGTGAAGCCTATGCTAGCTGGAAGTGTGCCATTAAGCTTATTTTCTGCCACTGAAATGATTTGAAGAGATGATATATTTCTAAAGCAATGAAGGCATCGTACCTGACAATTTATTGGTACCAATTGAGAAACGTAATAAACTTTTTAAATCACCTATGGATTCCGGAATATTACCCACCAAATTATTGTACTTTACAACGAAATACATGAGCGAAGAAAGATTTCCTAGAGAAGGTGGGATACCTCCTGACAAATTGTTCGTGGAAAGCTGAAGTACTTCGAGTTTCACTAAAGAGCCTAACTCACCTGGAATTTTCCCTTTAAGCTTATTCACATAAAGATTTATGAACCTGAGATTGGAGCAGTTGGACAAGCTGGATGGTATTTCTCCTTCCAACGTGTTATTGTTAAGATCAAGTACTTGCAGTCGGAACAAATTACCAACTTCATGTGGGATTTCGCCAGAGAAGCTGAGGCTTCCAATGTAAGGTGATATGGATCCACGTAATTTGTAGCCCTCCAAGGCCAAGGCTGTGACTCTTTGGTGCCTGCGACCACATTTGATTCCATGCCAGTTGCAGAAGTGTGTAGTGTCATTCCATGAGCTGAATATGTTGTATGGATCATGAGGTACGGCTTCTTTGAATTTTAGCAAAGCCAAACGATCAGTCTCGTTTGTTAGAGCAGTGGCAGTAGTCATTGTGGGTTGAAAGCAGAGGAGAGTTGCGGAAAAGAGAAGAATCATAGAACAAAATGCGCAAAAATTGGTTGTCATTTGGTTTGGAGAAGCAGGAATTAAGTTGGTGACATATTTTGGTTGGAATTGATTAACTCCTCGGAGTTGCATCATATGTACATTTTATAGTGGTAGATGACTACACAATACACATCAACCATGATACATTTGCCATGTAAAGACTAAAGACTACATGGTAGTGAATGTATGAAAAGAAGAATATGAGGAGACCTTAAGTCGGTCTAAGTCTTCCAATGCGGTTTGGTACTAATAACAGGAAGAATCTTATTATTTCCACATTGGTGTTCCAGATTTTCCAATAGGAATGGTAGTCTTTCCTTAGTGATGTTTAATAGTATCACATGGGTGATGTGATGGGATGGGATGGGATGGGATGTTTGGACGATATATCTTCAACATTGTCATTGTGCCTAGAAGGAATTGGTAGTGGATTCTGACGAGGCTCCACAGTCAATGTTTGGACCATTGTGACTTTAATTCTACCGTGTTTGATGTAAAGTATTGGAGACAAAAACAAAGAGACAAGAAGAAAGAAAGTATTGGAGACAAACACAAAGAGACATCAAAAAAAAAAAAAAAAAGAAGAAAGAAAAAGTTGGCCAGCTTGATAGCATCCCATGTGTTGGCCAGCTTGTTGATAGCATCCCATGTGAAGTTGGCCAGCTTGTTAGAAATTTTTTTCTATAAGAGAAATCCGTATGCATGTATGTGATAGATGAAGAAAGAAGAGAGAGTTAAGTGCAGAGGGAAAAGAGCAAGAAGAGAGAGTCTTTTGCATATATTAGTGAGAGCAATGTAGTTCTCCTAGTGCACAGATCAAAACAAAGTGAGAGAGCAAAATTCTCAGTGTATTTTTCAGAGTGAGAGAGATACACAGTGAGTGATACACAGTATGTGCATGTGATATCTGCTGATCCACAATTAATTGTAAACCATTTCAGTGACTAGTGAAAGTGGGTGCACTCTATGGACGTAGGCAATTTTGCCGAACCACATAAATCTTTGTGTTGTGTGATTGTGCTTATTCTCTTACACTTATTATAATAATTATGCAAATTATTATCTTCTTGTATATTGTATCATAAAAATCCTACAGAAATTAATGGCGTCTAATTTCCTAACAATTGGTATTAGAGCGTATTGGTTGATACAACAAGAAGGATGTCTACCGATGCCGCCGCCACTCCTAAGGTTACTACTTCGCCCAGTGCCACACTTGAGGGTACTTCTTCGAGTGATAGCTCAAAGAAGTGGAACCCAAATTATGGATCCGAAAGCTCCATGAAAATTGAATAAAGTCATTTGATGAGAAGATCAATTTTGGTTTATGGCAAAGGCGGATGCGTGGCGTTCTTGTCCAACAAAGGTTACAAATTGCCTTGTTGGGAATAGAGAAGAAACCGGAGAACATGACCGATGCTAAGTGGATGGATATTGATGAACGGGCAATCTCCTCCATTGAGGCCTATATCACAAATGATGTATTAAATCATGTGGTATCCTGCACCACAGCCAAAGACATGTGGGACAAGCTATAAGATATGTACTTGGGGAAATCCTTATCAAATAAGCTCTTTCTCAAGAAGATGCTCTTTAAGCTCGAGATGAAGGAAGGCGAAGACGTGATGAAGCACATCAACATTTTCAACGCTTTGATCAACGACTTGAACCGAATAGATGTTCAAATCAGTGAAAAAGATCGAGCTTTGTTGTTACTTGCATCATTGCCAAATACCTATGAGCATTTCGTCACCACACTCATGTTTGGAAAGTCAACCCTCAAGTTCAATGAGGTTGTACAAGACATCATCTCTCATGTGACCATGAAGAAGTTAGATAATAATTCTACTACGGGATCTGCTTTGAACGTGAAAAGTAGAGGTAGAAGTTCAAACAAAGGCAATGGTCGTGGCAAGTCCATATCAAGGACTGGCAGGTCAAAGTCGAGGAATCCAAGAAATCCCAACAATTTCCAAAACCAGAACAACTTAAAAATTGTTGAGTGTTGGAATTGTGGCAAGATAGGTCATTAAAAATATCAGTACAAGGCTCTGAAGAAAGATCCAGAAAATAAGGCTGAAGCAAATGTTACTTCTACTTCGGGAGTAGATGACGCACTAATAGGCTCTTTGGAGAGCAAGGCGGAGTCTTGGGTGTTAGACTCAGGAGCATCGGTCCACACTACCTCAAGTAGTGAACTCTTTACAAGTTATACACCGGGCAATCTAGGAAAGGTGTATCTTGGTGATAACCAACCTTGTGACGTGGTCGGAAAGGGTGAAGTGCAGATCAAGCTGAATGGATCTGTATGGAAGCTAAGGGATGTGAGACACATTCCAGCCTTGAGAAAAAAATTTGATCTCAGTGGGACAGTTGGATGACAAAGGTTATGAAATAACTTTCAAAAACAAAAAATGGAAGGTTTCTAGAGGAGCAGTGATTATTGCACATGGAAAGAAGACCGGCTCTCTCTACATGACAACCAATGCTTGCAGGTCAATTGCAGTTGCAACAAGCAAAGAGAATCCTAATCTATGGCACCAGAGACTGTGTCATATGAGTGAAAAAGGACTCAAGATTATTGTGAGAACCACGACCTTTAACCCAATGTAAAGGCCTAAACATGATTCTCAAAATGAAGACTTTCACTGTTTTCCATTCTAATGTTTAGGGGAATTTACAATGGAGTCACCACCTAACTTTTATAACAAAAAGCTAAGAAAAAAAGTGTTATCTTTTATTGATTGAATAAATAATACAATTGTTTGGAAAAGAAACAAATTACAATATTTTGCCCTAGATACAATCTAAGAAAACAAAATACAAGGCTTTGGTCCTAAATACAATCTAAAAAAAAAGAAAGTAAATAGGATACATAAACTAATCTAAACATCCCCTAAGATTAGGATTCGGGGGCTAGGGGATTGGATGGGAAGGTGTTAGGCACCCATCCAACCTGACCTAGGTCAGTCTCTAAGGATCCATTAATCTAAGTTCACAACCTCAAACAAATCATACTCGCATTTGATTCATAGCATCACAACAGTACATGCAATACAAAAAATTAAACAGTGATTAATCATCAAGCATTTAAAATCATTTAAGCATGCATCTCACATGAAAAAAATAATTTAAAGTTGCTGTAATTTTAATACAACATGTTAGAAAAATCAGATTTGCATCATTCACAAAACAGAAACCGAAAACAGTGCAATATAGCAATTGTGCATTAAAAATTAATCAAACAATTGAAGTTAAAACCTAATCATGCATTCTACACAATTAAAGTTGTTGTATTAAATTAAAAAAGAGAAGATTATACCTTTTGGGATGCAACCTTTTGAATGAGTGTCCCGAATTGAATTTGATTGATGGGATGCGGCCTCTTGATTAAGAATACCACCGGTCCTGAAAATTGATTCTTAAGAAAAAACATTAAATTTGGTTGAAAGAGATTAAAAATGGAATTGAAAGGTTGGAAATAGAGATTACAAAAATGGCTTCTGTAATCTCTGGACTTGAATATAAGAACACACTTGTGTTCTTATTCTCAAGTCTAACCCTTTGCAAAAATTCTCTTGAATTTTGCTTAGAATTTCTCTGACTAATTTTTCCAACCCCTCTTTTAAAATGAGCATCATTTTCTATTTATATGGCAGCCCAAAAATGAACCTACCCACGTTTTGGACCTCATGGGAGTGCGTTAGGGTTTTGGAAATTGGATATACTTCATGAAAATCCCAAAATTCTAGCTGATTTTTAGGCTCTAATTATGGGCTTGTTTTGACCCTCTAAACATTCGAATTTGGAGATGGTCATTAGAGACATATTTGTAGCCCATCATGTCAGATTTCCATCCCAATTTGAATCAACTAAATCGGATAATTGAGTCAAAAGTTATGGTCGAAATACTGACCAGTATACGGGCTGGAATCCAAATTTGAATTGGGCTTTGGATAATTACAGGTTTTTTCACCTTTGGTCAACTTCTAGTAGATTTAGAAGTCCTTATTTGGCTGAATTTGAGATTTATTAATTCTAATCAATTTATTAATAATTAATATGATAATTATTGGTCAAAATAATTAACCCATTAGTTAAAAATAAATCAATTTAAGAATTATCCTTTTATGAAAATCTTGTGCATGAATACTTACCATTTTAAGGTGTTCTAAACCAATAGGAATTATTTATTAATTGATTTTAATTTAATCCTTTAGAGGACCAATCAAATTAATTAATAAGTAATCCTATACATGTGAGCTTATGGTAAATATCATTTCAACCAATCAAATTTATTTCCTAAATAAAAACTTGGTTTTTTATCCAATTTCCAATCAGAAAAATGCACTCTCATTCTTAATTCAATTTTGATCACTTAAAATATGATTTTAAATTTATGGACCAACTTTGAATTTTCAAGCTTGTGAAATTACCATTTTACCCTTTATGCAATAAAATGTAATAAAGTAAAATTAATGGTTGCAAAATGGATTGTCAACAATTATGCACTCAAATGGTAAGCTACCAGGACTACAATCAATTAATATTGACTTATGTGAATATTGTATTTTTGGCAAGCAGAAAAGAGTTGGCTTCAAAATAGGTGGCAGAACTCCGAAGCAAGAGAAGCTTGAGTTAGTTCACACAGATGTGTGGGGGCCAGCTACAGTCTCGTCCATTAGTGGAAAGTCATACTTTGTGACTTTCATTGATGACCATTCCAAAAAGGTATGGGTCTACTTCTTGAGACAAAAATCAGAAGTGTACGAGGTGTTCAAGAAATGGAAGGCCATGGTGGAGAACGAGATAGGCTTAAAAGTCAAGAAGTTAAGATCCGACAATGGCAAAGAGTATGAAGACGGGGGGTTCAAAAAGTTCTGTTACGAAAATGGCATCAGGCTAGAGAAAACTTTACTAGGGACACCACAACAGAATGGCGTGGCAGAATGTATGAACCGAACATTGACTGAGAGAGCCAGAAGCATTCGTATACAAGCAGGCTTACCAAAGCAGTTCTAGGCAGAAGCAGTCAATACAGCAGCCTACTTAATCAACCGAGGACCATTAGTACCGTTGGAACACAAAATACTAGAGGAGGTATGGAGCGGTAAAGAGGTAAAACTTTCTCATTTGAAAGTTTTCGATTGTGTCTCATATGTGCATATTAGTGATCATGCTAGAAGTAAACTTGATCCTAAATCTGTAAAATGCACTTTCATTGGATATGGTGATGATGATTTTGGTTATAGATTTTGGGATGATCAAAACAAAAAGGTTACTAGAAGTCGAGATGTTATATTCAATGAAAATGTGATGTACAAGGACAGAGACACACAATCTCCAAGTAATTCAGCACAAAGTGATCGTGTGTATGTTAAGTTGGATGACAATTCAGAAAGTAG
The DNA here is from genome assembly GCA_014362285.1 of Fagus crenata. Taxonomy (NCBI): domain Eukaryota; kingdom Viridiplantae; phylum Streptophyta; class Magnoliopsida; order Fagales; family Fagaceae; genus Fagus; species Fagus crenata. The sequence continues at coordinate 3,389 of BKZX01024508.1, read as the reverse complement.
TGTGACACAACAGGCAGTTGAGAGTTCCTAGTCAGAGGGACTTACACCACAAGACAACACACAACAAATTGACAGACCACAACCTCCAGCTTATACTCCTATACTGAGGAGGTCTTCCCGACCTCATGTACCAAATAAGAGATATTTGAACTACTTGTTGCTCACTGATGAAGGTGAACCTGAATGCTATGATGAGGCATGTCAGGTGGAGGATGCTAGCAAGTGGGAGCTTGCAATGAAGGACGAGATGAAATCCCTCATCTCTAACAACACATGGGAGCTAGCTGAGTTACCTGTGGGGAAAAAGGCTCTACACAACAAATGGGTGTATCGAGTCAAGGGACATAAGGCGAGATTGGTGGTCAAAGGCTTTCAACAAAAAGAAGGAATTGACTACACTGACATCTTTTCACCGATTGTGAAGCTGACTACCATTCGATCAGTTCTAAGCATTGTTGCAGCAAAAGGTTTGCACCTTGAGCAGTTAGATGTGAAAACTGCCTTCCTTCATGGTGACCTAGAGGAGGAGATATACATGCAACAATCGGATGGTTTCTCAATGAAGGGAAAAAAGAATCTTGTGTGTAAGTTGAAAAAGAGCTTGTATGGTTTGAAACAGGCTCCAAGGCAATGGTACAAGAAGTTTGATGGTTCTATGCAGCAAAAATGGCTACTACAAGTGCAATGCTAACCATTACTGCTACTTCAAAAGGTTTGAGTCCAGTTATATTATTTTGCTACTTTATGTTGATGAAATGTTAGTGGCTAGTTCAGATATGGACGAAATCAAGAAATTGAAGAAGCAATTGTCAAGTAAATTTGACATGAAAGATTTGGTTGCAGCGAAGCAGATTCTTGGGATGAGGATTCATAAAGACAAGCAGAGAGGTATTTTGCAGTTGTCTCAAGATGAGTAAATTGGTCGAATTCTGAAGAGGTTCAACATGAGTGATGCTAAGGCAGTTAGCACACCTCTGGCTAGTCATTTTCGACTATCCAAGGACCAGTCTCTCAAGACAGAGGAAGAAGAAGGTTTCATGGCTAAGGTTCCATATGCCTCAACCATTGGAAGTCTAATGCATGCCATGGTTTGCACAAGACCAAATATTGCTCATGTAGTGGGAGCTGTGAGCAAATTTATGACAAATCCTATAAAGTAGCATTGGGAAGCAATCAAGTGGATACTAAGGTATTTACGTGGTACGACTGACAAATGTTTATGCTTCAAAAAAGGCGAGTTGAGACTACAAGGATTTGCAGATGCAGACTTTGCTGGAGAGGTAGATCATAGGAGAAGTACTACCGGTTACGTCTTCACATTAGGCACTACTGCAGTTAGTTGGGTTTCACAGATACAAAAGATTGTTGCTTTATCCACTACAGAGGCAAAATACATGGCTATGACAGAAGCAAGCAAAGAGATGATTTGGTTACAAGGTTTGTTAGCAGAATTGGGTTTCAGACAGGCGAAGAATGTTTTGCATAGTGATAGTCAGAGTGCTATTCATCTGGCTAAGAATTCAGCATTTCATTCAAGAACCAAGCATATTGGACTTCGTTATCACTTTGTCAGATCACTTCTTGATGATGGGGTGTTAACACTTGAAAAGATCCAAGGCAGCAAGAATCCAGCCGACATGTTAACCAAAGCAGTAACGATAGAGAAACTGGAGCTGTGCTCAGCTTCAGTGGGTCTTCTAGCCTGAGAAAACAGATATGAGCGCACCACTTTGCACCATTAACAAAGGAAGTTGGTTTCACATTTGCATTAGTCTCCAAGTGGGAGATTGTAAAGTATTGGAGACAAAAACAAAGAGACAAGAAGAAGGAAAAATTTGGCCAACTTGATAGCATCCCATGTGTTGGCTAGCTTGTTGATAGCATCCCATGTGTTGACCAGCTTGTTGATAGCATCCCATCTAAAGTTGGCCAACTTGTTAGAAATTTTTTTCTATAAGAGAAATCCGTATGCATGTATGTGATGGATGTAGAAAGAAGATAGAGTTAAGTGCAAAGAGGAAAGAGCAAGAAGAGAGAGTCTTCTGCATATATTAGTGAGAGCAGTGTAGTTCTCCTAGTGCACAGATCAAAACAAAGTGAGATAGCAAAAATTCTTAGTGTATTTTTCAGAGTGAGAGAGATACATAATGAGTAATACACAGTGTGTGCATGTGGTATCTGTGGATCCACAATTAACTGTAAACCATTTCAGTGACTAGTGAAAGTGGGTGCGCTCTATAAACGTAGGCAATTTTGCCAAACCACGTAAATCTTTGTGTTGTGTGATTGTGCTTATTCTCTTACACTTATTATAATAATGTGCAAATTATTATCTTCTTGTATATTGTATCATAAAGATCCTGCAAAAATTAGTGGCGTCTAATTTCCTAACATTTGACACTTCGCAAGATACTAAGAGATTTGGGTTTAATCCTAGGCTCGATTTTCTCACCAAAATACAGGTCTTGTTGTGGGAACGGTGAAGACAATTATGAAATGGTCACTTTTGCAAGATATTCATGTCTGGGATAATGATAGGAAAAGAACAAAAATAAGCGCAGGTAAATCCGTTGTCTTACCCCACTAAAAAACAAAACCTGAGTATTTGTATATGGCAAATTTGAAAATAATTTTAAAAAAATGTGTGTTTGCAATTATACAGATAAATCCACTATTTGCAAAGGTTGTGAGGTTTCAAGTGAAAAGGTACAATGAAATGACACTAGTAAGATTTTAGACCTAGCACAACCCACTCTTATATCAGAAGTATGATTCGTTTTTTGGCTAGTGATTAGAACACAATCAATTATAAGAATAATATCATTTTATTTTACATAGCTCTTGATGCCATGGGTAGATGCACATGACGCAAGCAATTCTTCCTCTCTTAGCTCCTCCTTTTAAGACTGGGTGAACTACAGTTTTATCTAACGTTAGGAGTGGAGAGAGTATCTAACCTTATATTTATAGCAAACATCAAATTATAGATCAAGCTTAAAACCATATACTCTACCTCAACATCATATTGGAGCACAAGTCCAATAAAATGAATGTGTACTAATAACCAATACTGAATATCACCACAACATACTAATGAACTCTGATCCCAAAGATATTAAGTGAATCACATGCAACCTGTTTTAAGAAAACAAAAATCTAATAAATGAAAGTCCAATTCTAACATACAGATGACATTGTTTGTATATGTCTTGTTGAAATTTTTCATTATTTGCTTTTTTGTATAATAAGTAAATAACTGAAATGTGGATAAGCTAATTGATCATTCTTGTGTCCTAATGCATTGGCAGCAGTGGTAGGTTGCAACAATAGTAAGTTAATTATAAAAGAGAAGAATTACATGAAGGTATCAAGACAAAAATGCATATACA
>BKZX01024505.1:0-10479 GCA_014362285.1 Fagus crenata | reverse complement strand
CAAGTCTAAATATCTTAAAGACTTTAGCTTCATCAATGAAGGTCTAACCTCTCCACCTAGTTTCCATAATTCATACATGTCAACAAAATAAGGATCAGATGGATGTGGGTGATGAAGATCCACTGCAACAACAGCTCCTGTACTATTTTCACAGCTTATTCCACTCCATTGACAGCAGTTGCTTCCTTGCCATGATGAAATTCGGTTCTTAGGATCTTCAAGACATTTTTGAAGTCAATTAGAGCATTTCGATTAGGTTCTAGGCACTTCACCAACTGGGTAGTGCCATTACAAACACAACTTTTTGCTATCAAATAGAGAATAATCTATTATATCTATTATAAGAACTAATAGGTGAAGCTCAGAGAAATTTTTTTTACCTTCTCAAATACTGCCACGTTGGATTTTCAGCTCTATTGGACTCTTTCTCTCACACACTCCCTTTCTCTCTCTCTCACACGATTTGCCCCAATTAATAATTAATTAATGCTTTAATTATCTAACGCTCTCTCTCACACGTTTGCCTCCTCATCTCCTCTTTCACTCTTTCTCTCTCACACGTCTCCACCTCCACCTCTAGCGCTCTCTATTCCTCCGCCTCTTTATCTCCCCGGCCTTTTCATCTCCCATGTTTTTCCCTTCCACGTTGGATTTTCCCTGATCTCTTCAGCTTCCTTGCTCTTTATCTCCCCAGTTGATTTGATAACCATAAATTCCTCAACCTAAATTCCCTAAAATCTGCCATTTATTTTTTCCCCCTTAACTCCAGCTTAGGTATTCAGTCCCAACAGAAGCTCGGGCATGCCTAGCGTTTCCGCTTCCCCCACTTTCACAACCTCTCTCCAATCCTATTTAAACCCTTCTTATCAATAGAAGCCTCATCTTCTTAGCTTCTCCACAGCCTTCAACATCGCAGTTCAGTACTCGAAACCCCTTCTCTGTTTCGTCTTCTGATTTTTTCTGAAACTTTGAACTAGAGAGGAAGCGATAATAGGAGTCCATGGATCCTGAGCCGCAGCCTCACTTGGGTTTCCACCCCACAGAGCTTAGTTATTCTAAGGTGAGATTTTCAGGTGGGTTTTTTAATTAAAAATAAATAAATGTTGGATTTGTATGTGGGTTATGTGTGTTTGCTATGTGAGTGTCTTTGTTTCATTGGTTTTTGGTTAGATTGGGAAGTTATAGATTATGGGTGGTTGTGTTTTTGAGATTGGGCCGCATGCTCTCTGATTCCAATGCAATTTTAATCAATTGATTTTCTTATAATTTCCTCAGTGATTAAAGCTAAACAGAGTGTTTTTTTTGTTTTTGTTTTTGTTTTTTTTTAATTCAATTCAATTGGACTATAGATTTCTCTATTAGTTTTTCTCTGAGCTTTTGTAGCAGAAGTCGTGGACTGCATTTGCTTGGTATTGTTCATATTGTACCTTTCTCTCTCTGATTCGATTTGCCTCCTCTTTGTTTATTGTTTGTTCCTCTACCAAGTTTTTCGAAGAGGTTGCTTTGCCTTGGCAATTTTTATTTATTTTTTTTTTTTTCCCAATTTGCAGAATTATATTTGGGCTTTGATTTTGCCATGGAACTGAATAGCTGGTCACTTGAATTTCTTAATGTCAAATTATCATGAATTATGGGTGGCTAGGACTTTGATGAGATTTTTCCCTTGAGGTGATTGGTATTCCGAGAACAAGTCCCTGAGGTGAGGTTTTCATGGTTGATGTAGTTGGAATAGCTACAGAAGGGGTGTAGAATATTCTGCCCTATCAGAATACTAGGAAGAAATGCTTACTTAGTTTGATCAAACATTGTATTCTTCTAAGGTATTTAAAGGGAATAGTAGATTAGTCTTTAGTTGTGGTTGCATGAGTCAGCTGTGGCTCATCCAAAAGAATAAAGGTGCAGGCACGGACTCTTAAAGGTCATCCTTTTGGAAATATGATGCATATATGTTTGGTTGCTTTCAGGAAAGACAATATAGTAAAGTCCAACTCTTTTGTTATGTAATTCTCCAAAATATTAGAAGAAATGTGGATATGGGTTTTTCTTTTTAGAAGGACATAGCTAGACAATATTCGCTACAACCACGACATTGTTGTTTGGATGGTAGACAGGCAAGTTGACCTTTTATTTTAAATTAAAGCCTTTCATTGCTTGCAAAGAAGGGACAAGAGAGGTAATTAATTGGCTTTCATTGTTAGGCTTATTAGTAATAAGTTATTAGTGGTGTTTGTTTGTTGCAGTTTGAGGCAGAGCAGATGAGTACCCAAATAGTGGCCCACATCTTGGTTAAGGTCTGCTTAATTTTGCCTTTTCCTTACTTTACATTTTGTTTTGCCAACACCAACATTGGACTAATTTATTCATTTGTTTAATGTATGGTTGCATGTGATTATTTTCTCCCTTAAGATGTTTGAAGAAATACATGAACCAAAATTTCCATCACCAAATTGGAAGTGTAAGGTATAAGATCTTATTTTTGGTTAAGTTAACTGATGATTTCGTAAAATGTTATTTTTTTGCAGATTATATGTTTACCCAAGTCTTCATCAATCTTCTAGATTTACTATAAAAGATAGGATGGGTCATTCTAATCAAGTGTTTGTTGCTCTAAAAGGATCATGTCATTTCCCAACCCTTATGTACCATCAACTTCTCTAGAATATTTTTGCCTCTTCCATTAATGCGCAAAAGCTTGCTACATAAAATTTCTTGGGTTATAGAGTTGAGTTTTTTATTTCTTGGATTTGAGTTAAGTAGCTTTAGAACTCTGTTTTTATGATTGATTGTGTACATCTCCAGTTTCTGTTTCATTTCAATGTAGTTTTTGTAATTTTCTAAATGATCATGTTTATACACACGGCTAGGCTTTATTTTGTAAAGAATTGGCCATAGAGAGTTTTGCAATGATCCGTTTCTATTTCATTTCAATGCATTTTTGTGCTTCTTTACATAGCACTGTACACAGCCGTACTTTACTTGGTGGTTATTGAAGCACTTTAGTTTTGAGTTTTTCTTGATAGAAAGAAAAATGACGTAATGAAAATGCCATGGCCCGTTTGGTTACCATCTCAGCAAACATTCCTTTTCTTTTTTTTTTTTAATATCTTTGGTAAGATCTGCAATGTCGGCAACACATGTGTTTGATCTGTTCCAGTAGAACACCTATATAAAAAATGCAGTTTTCTCATGTTAATTAATTGAGTGATATTTATAAAATAATTTTAGCTAGATAAATCGCTTAAAGAAATAATTATCTTGCTTAATACAAGAAATCAACAAATCAAATCAATAATATTTGTTCTAACCAAATGTACGTATGGAGTGAAATCCGTGAGTTAGACCATGCTATACAATTCACTCTTTATAGCCCATTGCTTTTTTATTGGAGTTGTAATTTTTAATATCTACGTAAAATATATATATATATATATATAAGTTTATCCACTCTTTCATTTAAAATATTAAAATTATCCATTAAAGATATCCACTTAAGCAGTTGAGAAATCAAAATTAAACGATTTCAATAAAACATAACCATATATGAATAGTCACTTTAACAAATACATTAAAGACACAAATAACATTTGGTAGATATCTAAATTTGAGGAAGAATTATTAAGGCGGATTATTGCTTTTCTCATATGAAAAAAAATCCGCGCATCGCGCGGGTCCCAGGACTAGTATATATAAAAGTAAAATTTCTATTCCATTATATCAAATTTTCAGAATCATGGGAAATAACAAATAAATTGTACGTTTCCTTCTATACAACCACACTTTCCTGGTTTCTTCTTCATTATTCAAAGATGATCCATACAGATCATTTATCTTGTTGTGCTTATTAAAAATCAGCTCTTCTTTGATTACAGCCTTAAAAATATATAGAAGAGCTCCTAATTACATGGAATTAGGTGATCTTCAGCAAATAGGGACACTGCTAAAAGATCATTTCTCAACTTTTGTATTTCACGTGTATAAGTACTAGCGTACTGCAAGACCAAAATATCCAAGTTTTTTCATGTAAATAAGCAGTACGAAGTTACAAGCCTACACAAGTTTCCTAGAGAAAGACTCTGGATCTAATGACGGTTAAAATATCATTTATATTTATAAAGAAAATTGGTGCACTCATAACTGAAGTCCACAACTTCATTGAAAACTTGATTACAACTGAGAACCTATGCAGAACAAGATACAAGATTCAGAAGAATCTTGGTAAGTGACAAATCTATATTTATACTATAATGTAAAACCAAAGTTTTTAAACTTTTGGTTGATCTCATAATATTGCGCTACATAAGTTTTTGAGTTCTCACAATTTTACACCTCATTATTTTAATATATATACTTTAATTGAATTTAAATTTTATTCTATAATTAAATATCTCATTAGAATCTTAACATATTATATTTTCTTTAATAGAAATAATATATTATTCCATATATATAAACACAATCATAATAAATACCTAATACTATAATATATTTTATATATAAACACAATAATAATAAATGTCTTTTAATAATCATCAATTTTCATATTTAGATAAAATATAAAAGACAATAAAAATCATAGTTAGACCAATAATTTTTTAGATTTAATTTTAATTCATTTTCTGTGCATCGCACAGGTTTACGACTAGTAATATATAATAGCAGAAGACATGAGCGTTAAAACCTAGAATGTCTCACATCATGACAAGTGGCATGTCTATCTATCGTTTAAATTTCTAAAGTAATACTTTGTTTAGATTTCCTAAGTGATTTGTATATCATCTATCGTTTAAATTTCTAAAATGATACATTGTTTAAATTTTCTTAGTGGTTTGATTTAATAACTGCTAAACACTTTTAAATAAAAATAGATATAACAAATTCTTGATAATAAGTCTCCTATTATTAAAAAGATATCTTAATAAAATATCATAATAAAAATATTTAAAATAAAAACAGATAATAACAAATTATTTAAAATAAGTCTCCTACTACTAAAAGACATCTTAATAAAATATCATATTAAAAATCTTACAATTGTGACAATCTCCTAATACTATAAGACTTCTTAAAGATTAAAAAAAAAAAAAAAAAATCATACATTGTTTAAATTTCCTAAGTGGTTTGATTTAATAACTGTTAAACACTTTTAAATAAAAATAGATAATAACAAATTTTCTGTGTTAGGAGTACTTTTTTAGTGAAAATGTCTTGATTGGTGAACAATCACTTAAGATATCATTTGGTGAACAGACATACTCCTTGATAAAAGGAAGAAAAATAGAGCATGTTAAATTGAAGGTTCCTTGTTAATTCTTTCATAATCTGCTTACGTAACATCTAAACAATGGTAATCTGGTATAAGTTTTGTTCTTCTACTTCTTTTTCTTTTTTTATTTATTTATTTTTCTATCATGATCTATTTTTATTTTTGTGTTTTTGTACGTTTATATGAGTGCAAGGGGATCTAAGAGGCAATTGAATTAAGGTAATCTTTTATTTTTGCTTGATTCAAACTTATTTTCTGTTTTATCAATTAAAGATAACTATTTTTTCTAAATTATTATACACAATCTAATTCTTTTAATTTTTCTGTTATTGGTGCAATTCCATCTATTTGTTATTATCAATTTTATTTTTTTTTTATGGAAGATATTTTCCATAAAATAATTATGAATATATTTTTTGATCATATACACATTATATGTTTATATAGAGTTTTTTCCATGCTTTGCACAGGTTATATGCTAGTTTCCATATAATTCTAGAGCTAGGCATCTTTACTTCCTAACGAACTTACTATTCTAACCATCCTATTCATTTGTACCTTGCAATAATATCCTTATCTCATCACTATCTTGTTCACATGTAAATTACAATATTACAAATTTACAATACCTTAATGCATCTACTGCTTCTAAGAAAAAAAAAAAAAAAAAACCATTTTCCTTGAATAATTATCACTGATGTTTTACACCTCACAACATTCCTCACAACTTTACAAAAAGCTTACCTGAATACTTTTCCTCTATACACAAATTGTTAAGGAATCTAGAAACTCCATGGCAAAATGGGAAGAAATCCAATTTAACAAATTGTTATAGAAAGAAAATATGAACCCACACAGAGATTGCTCAAGCATTTCATCCTGATAAAATGTCAAAGAGTGGTAGCAGAATAAATTTAATTTAATAGAATAAAGAAATAGTGAGAAAGAGTTATTACATGATGTTATCATGTACATATTACAACTGATTATTGAGAAAATATATTTATTTACAAAGTTGAGTAGATGAAACCCCAACATAGTGATATTATCCACAATTCCGCATCACACTATTCTCTAAATTTCCATCCATTATATTAACACTGTTACTAAACCCCCACTGGAGAATAAAGAATATCTGCACATCTGAGAGAAAAGGGACAGAATGTAAATCAAAACTGTAAGCAACAAATAGGGAAATTAATTCAAATGTGACTGAAAGGAGAACACAATAAGGAGGCAGAATGAATTTCAATGTTTGTTTATTTGTTCAATGCATCACTCAAAAACCACCCCAAGAGCTTGGTAACTTAGATTGTACAAGCAAATGAAATTTTGTGGTATAATCATATACTATCGCTGGTGCTAAATATAAAATGCGGATTGATTTCTTAACCTCTCCATATAAAAGTTCTTCTCACACGCATGAATTATAGACTCTGAACACAGGAACGAGTATGACAAATTGGAAATTCATAGATATTTGATCTTTGTTTTAATTTAAAATGAAGGTCTAAAGTTTGGGTGTGGATAACAAGTGTGCACATAGCATTCTTGTACTGACATTAGCCAATTGCATTTAATTTCAAGTATGTTATGTGTGAAACAATCATTGTATCACTTTAGAAAGCACTTACTAATAACGTAAATATAAACCGCCTTCATTCAGTATAACATCTTTTTAAAAGAAAAGGTAGAGAGAGAGAATTCTAGAGATTGAGAAATGAATATCTTTGTATATTCTGCCTTGTATGTTGTATTGATTACATGTATGTATATATAAACAAAACTATGTTTAACTAACTCTTAACAGACTATAACAAATAACTAATCAGTTATACAATCTGTTGTATGGCTATAGCATGTGGGTGTGAGCTGTCAATTAGTGGGCATGTGCTGTTAATGGACAGCACTGAATAGCTTGTAGCTTGTGCGTTTTGCCCACTGATTTGTGTCGTTTTACTGATATATCTTTACAGCATTTTGCCCACTGATGTGTGTCGTTTTACTGATACATCTTTACACTTTTACCAGATCCTAAGCCAATCAACACTAATAAGTACAGTAACTTAATTTTTCATGTCCAACCAACAATTTAAACCAGAAAAGAAACATACCTCTAATCAAACTCACCTCCTTCATCTTCAAAATGATTCTCCATTTTCAGGCCTTCTTTGTTACTATTTACAAACTTGAGTTGAGCCTCCATTCTTAAGCTCTCTCTATTATTTACAATCTCAACCCGAGACTTTGTTTTTGGGCTATCACTATTATTTACAAAGCCCTTGGTTTCTACTGGCATCCGAGGACCATTACATTCAGTTTCTTCACCGCCATTGTGAAATTCTGCCACTGCAGCAGAATTGTCAGTCATAGAGTCAAGCGAGCCAGAGCTGCTCCTGCATGAAAGCCTGCCGTTTTCAAATAGCCGAGACCTCTGATGCTGAAGTCGCCCATTGGTATCTAAAGCAGGGTTCCTGTATGACCAAAGAAATGGTACCCAAAAATGTCAGTACAACCCTCATTGTTGTGCACAAAAAGTCAACTTACAAAGCAATCAAAAGCAAAAAAAAAAAATAAATAAATAAAAATATTACTGATGCACATTTAAGCAAATCATATGATTTTATTTTATTGGTAAGATGCACACCAACTCAATGGATCTTGAACACACGACCTCACCCTCTATCCCACTCTTATGAGGAAGAGGTGCTATATAAGCTAGAGCTCATTGGCACATTACGCAAAACATATAATTAACAGATGTCAGCTTTATCTAAAGATAATGTCCTTTCATATGATAATGGGAAGAATCAGGTGCCCGTACATCTAAAACATAATTTGGGCAAAAACAATGTTAAATATAAGCAACAGCCACATCCCCAGAATCTGCAAAATAAATACTCATAAAACTTAGTAAACCTTGTTTGCCGGATTTTGGGAGTATGAAGATAGTCAACAACTGGAACCAGGCCTTTTGACCTTGCTTTAATCATGCGAGTTGGAATCCTTTCGATTTCAATTTCTCCCGCATTTTCTTCATTTATTTTGGTGCCTTCCATCATTGACTGAAAGTATATCTGGCAAGCAAATTTACAAGAACAAGGGAGATCTGTCAGACATCAAACAAAATGCATGCATGATTGAACAAGCACAATAATTTAATTCCAGCAGAACACAAATACCTCAGGTTTTGCCCACAACGGGGTCCGAGGCTGATGCATCTACAATTCAGCTTCTGATATATAGAAATGATGTTTCTCCTTAGGACTGATTTTTGCTTTCATGAATGTACCCGCAGCTTCAGGATAGATGCTATTTCCTTTCTTTAATCCTTCAAGATATATCTTATTGCTGTCTGAATTTCCATTCTCACCATATATGTCGATATTATCTTCTCTCTCTCTTCGGTTTTGTTTCTGAAATATATTCCATTTTTGGATAGCCTCAACAACCAATCTTGCATCACATTCTGGAGCTGACTCATGAGTGGTGCTTAACCCAGACACAACAGGCGTTGGGTCCAGAGAAGTTGATGTTGGTAACGCATATTGTACCATATAACCAGAAGGAGAAAAAACCAAAAGGTGGTACTTTGCCTTTGAAGAGCTGCAATCCAAAAATAAAGCATTGCCTCTGCAATTGTGGAAAGATGAAGCAATAGCCCCAGGAAGGGAACTCATCCTGCCTGTTGCAGCTGCTGCAGCACCACTTACAGTGCCTTTCCATCCATTAGTTCCATTCCTTATTCTGCTAACAACCGAAAGTGTAACTGGAGGACCAGCTGCACAAAGGCTCTGTTGACTAGGTGGCCAACGAACTGCTGGCTTGGTCGTAACACCCAAACTGCTATTTTTTATGGTACAACCACCATCATCAGACTGGAAGTTAACTGATCCTCCAAGAGGATTTATAGCAAACAAATGACTTGTCCCCCTTGATGAGCTAATCATAATCCAGCTGTAGCCTGTAAAGATGTACATAAGATGCACCAGCATCAGATGCAGAGGAGCTTACGGATTGTCCAGGCATTATTTTGAAAACATTTATGTTATGCCCATGGACCGAAGCGGTAACTAAAAGGGTGCCACTAGGGTCAAAGCATAATGCTGAAATAGGACTCCTGTGTGCCCTGAACTGGGCAATAACAACTTTGCTTACAATATCTCTGACAATGACCTGATAAACAAAAGAAAACAATAAGAAACCTAGGGGAAAATAAGTGAGATATCAAAAAGGATCATGGCAGTATCAGTTCATAAATTAATTCACTAGTAAATACTAAATACCACAACAGCATGATCTTCCACACACTAAGTTGCTACCGTGCTCAGTAGCAGGAAAACCATGCCTCAAAATGGACTTTAATGATTCATATGATAGGTTAAGCATTACAAGATTTGTCACACAGCTTCTATTGTGCAATATAATGCACTCTCCTAGGTAAAGAAGCAAAAGCAAAGTAGAAGTGTATGACATCTAGTCAAACTTCCAAAAATAGAGCATAAAGAGAAAAAGGAGAACACATATATATGTGGTTTCAGTAAGTAAAAAACAAACTTAAGAAAAGCATGTACCATTCCAATATTTTCTGCATCTGTTAAATCGCCATCAACAGTTCCATTGCCTTTCCAGCCAGGACACCCCGATTGCACAGAAGTATTACCATCAGGTATGTTAACATATGTATATAGGGTTTACTAGGGTTTACTAGGGTTTTCTATGTTTACTAGGGTTTTCTATGTATTTACTATACTGTCCCTAGTTTAGGTCTATATATATTCTCTTAGCTGTACATGTTTAATCAGAATACTGAATACACAGTTTATTCTCTCTGTCTCTCTGTGTTTTCCTCTCTAAACTTAACAAGGTAGAAGCTCAGAGCAGTACCTGGACAGCTTCTTATACCCCATGTCTCCCAGAGTTACAATCCCAGCAGCAAGTTGCTTGCTTGATTCTTTTGCATAGTGAGCCACCAGGCTCCCATTTGAAGGAAAACTAGGAAAGCTTGCAGAAGGCATTAGATGTTGTGGACTGACACGCCCCGCGTTTGAGACTACAACTGGACTTCCACTATAAGCAAGCCATCGGGGACCAACCGCAAGAGGTCCATACCCTATGCCTCCAGAGCCAGGACACCCCATAACTATAGGATTTGTAAGAATAGTATATTCCCTTTCTAAGGTTGTGGCATCAAAGCAGTGTATCTGCAATTCACA
>BKZX01024490.1:0-10732 GCA_014362285.1 Fagus crenata | reverse complement strand
AGAACTTATTTGATTTAATTAAAGGATTATTTTTCATATGATTTAAGGATCATTATTTTATAATATTAATATGTTTAGTTATATAGTTACATTTTGCTTAGTTTTGAATTTTTTTTTTTTTTTTTTTGGGTGCAAAATAGCTTGTGCATTTGCTTCCCCTACTGGGGAATACTAGAAACTTGTAACATTTGAACTTTCAGAAGTTGAACATGTACTTTGATAGTACACTTATCATGTCCTTGATTCCTTTCAAAGTTCTCAAGATAATATATTTATAGATAGCACTTGGTTTCAGAATTCGCAGTGCAGCTTCTGTTTTGTCAGCTATCTTTTCAAGAAAGAGAAAGCCCATCTTGATGTTGGATGATTCGTTGGCGTTTGCCAAAAGTTTTTTAATTCCGGTAATTTTGGATTACTACAATTTTCAAAACATATTTCAAAACTGTCTGTTAATAATGAATAATAAAATATAATCAGTAGTTGATGATAACTAATAAAAATTTATCTAACTTATTAAAAAAAATAAAAATATACACTAAAAAATTCTTTTCTCTTAATAATACGAATAATAAATAATATAAAAAGGGGACAAGAGGCAACGGTCTCTTAATTATACGAATGATAAATGATATAAAAAGGGAACAAAAGGCGACGCTCCGACAGAGACGTGACTTATTAGTTATTAGAACACAAAATGCACGTTTGCTTACAACTCTTCACCTATGATTGAGACAGGGGATATCCATCCAATCAAACAGTAACCAAATTGAGCGAGCGATATTAGTTGCGTCATTTTTTTTTTTTTTTTGGATAAATAAAAAGATTTTATTAAAAGAAAAACACATTACATAACTCTATTAAGAGAGAGACATAACCCTACAAAGAGGGTAGAACAAGTGACATTCGTCACGGTAAAAAATCCTATGCAGAGGGCGGCAAAAGACCCTACACAGAAGGCGGCAACAACAACTAAAACAACATAATTTATAACAGAAACATCCCAACAACAATTAAAACAACAACAAACAACCCAAAATACATAATACCCAGCACAAAACTTGATCCCAATCCAGTAGATTTCAAGAACAACCATCGCAACCAATGTCTGGGAACGCAGAAGATTTGGATCCTTGATCCCAGCCAAGCAAGCCACTAAGCGGTCGAATTGATTTTGCCAAACGATCCTGGTGTGGCAGGGGCTCTTCACAAGGAAGAGTTTTGAATAGTCTACCCCAAGATTAGGGTAATCGGAGAAAACTCGAATCGGAATAAAAGCCCAAACCCGATGCCCACCAGACATCAGCCGCCGGAGAAGATCCCGTCTTCCGCTGGAACAGCCAAGCAGTGCCAATCGGAGTACCAAAATAAAGAAGATAAAAACAAAAGAGGAAGGCGAAAGGGCCACGCTACCGCAATCAGACCATCTCTGGTCGCGATCTCCCTCACACGGAGGTGAGGGGCGGCCGCGCAGCCCTGAACGGAGCAGAAAATTGGTCAGATGGGTTCGGAGGGTCTTTTGGGTTTTTTCTCCTATGGAAAGTTCGAGAGAGCTGCGTCATGCGTGAAAGAAACATGGTTACATGATCAAACACGGCTTTTGAAAGTCAACATTCAAATTTTGTTTTATAATATGCAATTGAAATTCAACATATGTGTTATTACATGAAAGCGAACTAACGTACTCAAATGTAAACATTCAACTATTTAGCCAAAAAAAAAAAATGTAAACATTCAACTTTAAGGAATTTGAGTTCAAAGTTCCCAAAACAATTACAAGAAACTCTAACACGTCAACCAGCAAAAGAGAAAACAAAAAGTAATTAAAAAAAAAACAAAACCAAAATTGAGGGAGAGCAGCATCATCTCTTAATTCTACTTGTTATGATTGCATATCAGAAATTTAATCAAATTTCACAAGGGATTAACTAACATCTTTTAAGAAAACAAAAAAAAAAAAGTTGTCTCCCACTTAAAAGACAAGAAAAAAAAAACCTATACACAAATTTTATTTTTGTAAAGCATTTGTGTTAAGCAGAACAATTAATCCCTCCCATGTAAGGGTGGCAAAAAAAGCCCAAACCCACTCACTAATTATCCAACCAAACCTACATATTTAATAAATGGGCAAATGGGTGCTAGCCCAATTAGACCCAATTAAGTTGAGTTTAATTGGACTTTAATTGGATTGCTTATTGGGCATCAACAAAAGCCTAAACCAAGCAAAAAAATAAAGGGAAAATAATCCTAAACCCTAGCCGCCCAAAAAGTCCAAATCAAAAAGATTTCTCTTCCTCTCTCGCTTCGTCTCTCTCTTCGCCACTTACTTCGTCTCTCACGCCATTATTGTTAAGACCAAGCTTGTTTCCAAGATCACTGAGAAGAAAGAGATAGCTCTGGCTCTATTGTTGCCTTTCATTTAATTCCTCAATCTAGTATGTGTCTTTGTATATAAAGGCTTAGTTTTGCATTTTGGAATATGGGTTTATTTTACAATTCTTGATAAGTTTTATATTCATTGTTTAATGATTATTCAATAACTTTATTTTTACATATAATCATTTCTAATTATGAGAAAAGATGGTGTAAGATCAAGGGGTACTGTTATAATCAATTGTACTTATAGATTGTGTTGTATGTCTAAGTTTAGTCTTTTGAGATGATCCTAGCCATTTGAGAAAAAGATATCTAGTGGACGGTCAGTTGGGATTTGGGAGAAAATGTCAACTTTTTAGATAATAAGGTATTTTAGACCATACTAATTCTGAGATGGACAACTAATTCTGAGGTGATTAATATATGGTTGTGACCGCACATTTTGTTGATGAAAATTGGATGTTGCAAAAGAAAGTTTTGAGTTTTTCTCTTGTGCCACCTCCACCTCCACTAGATAATTTTTTGTATCTACTATTATGATCAATTGTACTTATAGATTGTGTTGTATGTCTAAGTTTAGTCCTTTGAGATGATCTTAGCCATTTGAGAAAGAGATATCTAGTGGACGGTCAGTTGGGATTTGGGAGAAAATGACAACTTTTTAGATGATAAGGTATTTAAGACCACACTAATTTTGAGGTGGACAACTAATTCTGAGGTGATCAATATATGGTTGTGATCGCACATTTCATTGATGAAAATTGGGTGTTGCAAAAGAAAGTTTTGAGTTGTTCTCTTATGCCACCTCCACCTCCACTAGATAATTTTTTGTATCTAGTGTTCATGTACCAAAGTGATCAATTAGTTTTGAGATGGCTTCAGTTTGTAAGAAAACTAATTTGCATTGTACTTACATTTTTACTCAAATATTGTTCGAACCAAGAGAAACATAGTTATTTGTAATTGTAACCAGTCTTCAGCCGGTTGCAAATATTTTGGTGAGATGATGGAGGCCCTGTTTTTTTAATTTCAAATTTATTGTTCTCTATCTGATATGCATGGTCGAGGACAGATAATAATAATAATAATAATAATAATATGGGTATTTTGGTCATTTTAGTAGTTATAGGGGTATTTTGATCATTTTGAGATTTTTGGGGGTATTTTTGTCATTTTAGAGATTCTAAGAGGTTTTGGTCATTTTGGAGGTTTCAAGGGTATTTCAGTAATTTTTCTAAGTTTTAATTGTTTTTTCATCATTTTATAGGCTTTAAGGATATTTTGGTAAATTTCAAGGTTTTAGGAATATCTATACTATAATATAAAATCGAGGCTTTTTGACTTTTGTTGACCTCATAATATTGCGCCACAAAAGCTTTTGAGTTCTCACAATTTTACAACTCATTATTTTAATATATATATTTTTTAATTGAATTTAAATTTTATTTTATAATTAAACATCATATTAGAATCTTAACATATTATATTTTCTTTAATAGAAATAATATAGTCATATGTATTGCTATGAAATCTTTAAAGCATTAATCTAACACGACATTCTCAGCCAACTTTGTGGTTGCACCTCAAGATCCATCCACCTTCTGGAAAATATCTTGCATCCACTTTCTCCCGGTGTCAGCCTAAACAAAGTCTGCGTTTGTGCATCACAACTTGTCGCAATTCAATTATTGCATTCAAACAAAAGGGGTGGGAACTGAATGCGTGCACAACAACTAACCCGAGACTGGAATATAAGGAATACAATTTCTACAATGCAAGCTATGGTTTTGGATGCATAACCATAAAAGATATTCCACCTCTTACCTATCATGAATTAGTCTAATCTCGACCACAGCCATCTCATTATCAAAGCCATAGGATAAAATCAACAACGACACCAAAAAAATTCATTGTTATCCATCCATTGTCTTGTATTGTTTAAAAGTGAAGTTTGGTCTCATCCTTTTATGTATAAATAAAATATTCTTAAAC
Source organism: Fagus crenata (assembly GCA_014362285.1). Classification (NCBI taxonomy): domain Eukaryota; kingdom Viridiplantae; phylum Streptophyta; class Magnoliopsida; order Fagales; family Fagaceae; genus Fagus; species Fagus crenata. The sequence continues at coordinate 6,367 of BKZX01024490.1, read as the reverse complement.
AATATTATAAAAAGGTCTATAGTAAAAAATGGTCATTTTTTTTATAGCCAAAAAAAAAAAAGGCCTTAAGGTGTATGGCCGGCCCTGCTAACAACTTCTTAATCTATACTATAATATAAAACCGAAACTTTTTGACTTTTGGTTGACCTCATCATGTTGTGCCACATAAGCTTTTGAAATTTCATAATTTTACACTTCATTGTTTTAATATATATTTTCTAATTAAATTTAAATTTTATTCTATTATTAAACCTTCCGTTAGAATTTTGACACATCATATTTTCTTTAATATAAGAATATATATTTCATATATAAAACACAATCATAATTAATGTCTAATACTAAAATATATTCCATATATAAACACAATATAAATATCTTTTAATAATAATCATAATTATCAATTTTCATCCATATTTTTAGAATTCTATTTTTTTTTTTATGTATTTCATTTAATTTTGTTTCTGGCAATGGAGAAAGATGGATGGATTTGTTATAATGAAACCATGTGAGTTTGAAATGAGTTATGAAAATTATTTAGGTTTGATCATATAATCATGTATTCATGTATTTATTTGTTCTTCTTCTTATTTTAAGTATCATTTATTTTGTTTTTGGATGGAACATGATCCATATGGTAAATATAAACATGAATCGTGTTTTATAAAAATTTGACTATATTCAACTTATGCTAAAAGAAAAATTACATTATATTAAATTTTAATTATCCTATGATAAATACTTTCTTAGTTATTTTTTTAAACCAAAAAGTAGGATTTATCCTAAATCCGAATCATAAAGTCTCTTTATCGATCTTGCCTACAACATTTTGAACTACAAAAAAAAAAAAAAAAAAAAAAAAAAAAAAACATATTCAACAAAGGACAGAGTTTGGCTACAAACTGGTTTATTGTTAGCTTACTACAACTCATTACATGACAATTAATAAGATCATCCATGTATATTTTAGTCACATTATCTATTTAATAAGTCATGTGACTTCTTTAAATAATACATGTGGATGGTCTTATAAGCTACCACGTAGTGAGTTGTAGCAAACGAGCTACAAACTGGTTTGTAGTTAAATCTTGTCCTTCAACAAAAGAAGTAAAAGGAATCAAAATTAATTTAGATTTTATTTTCAATAATTTTCCTGTGCATCGCACAGGTTTGTGACTAGTTTGGGTCATTTTAGAGGTTTTAGGACATTTTAATTATATATATGCATAAAATAAATGGGTAAATGGGTGGGTTGGGTTTTAACTTAGATAATTGGGTTGGGTTAGGTTTGGGTAATATCTACTTTATTAAATGGGTTTAAATGGGCTATTGGATTTTAAAGACCCAACCCATTTAATATCCACACAAACCCACCCATTTGACACCCCAATTATCATATATGTTAAAAAATCATTGAAGAGTCACAAAAAAGAAAATCAATAAATTTGACATAATACAACTTTTATTCTCTACATCTCAATTAGTTCAAAAAACATTAAATATATTTCAATATATAATTATTAAAAGTCAAGAATTAATTAACTACTAATCATTAAATTTTTTTTTTTTGAGAGATACTAATCATTAAATTAACAATACGATAGTGAATAAAATGTTTATAATTTATATTCATTCATTAAAATTGTGAGGAATCCTTGATTGGGCATTTTGAGCTATTTTATCTTCAATAACACGTGTTTCATGGCCATCCCGACGTGGCATTCCTTTTACTAAAAATGTAAACTAAAGGGTCTGTTTGGTACGTGTTTTCGTTTTCTGTTTTGGTTTCGTGACTTTTTACTTTATTGAAGTTAGAACTTTAATCCTGATTTGAATTCAAGATTGTAAAAAAAAATTCTATTTGGTACATAGTTTTGGTTTCACAACTGAAATCACAATTTAAAAAAAAAAAAAAAAAATTGTGTTTGGTACATAGTTTTGGTTTTTAGATTTAGTTTTTATCATTATATATATATATATATATTTTCCTTTTTTCCCCCACCACCCACATACACCATCTCTTTATTTTTATTTTTTATTTTTTCTTTCTTTTTTTTTTCCCCACCACCCACGTACCCCCCCTCCCTTTCTTTTTATTTTTCCCCCACCAGACATATCCCCCCTCTCCCATTTCTCTCTTTTTTTCTTCCCTCTCTTTGATCAGTGCTGGTGCACAGCCAAAGGAAGACGACCACGACGCCGTTCCCACCACCGTAACGAAGACGACCACAAAGTCGACGTCGATGATGGAGACGGTGAACGGTTCCCACTAGTTTAACACCACGATTTCACCTTTGCAAAGCCATCAAACCCACAAAACCCATACCCCATCCACCCATTTGCAAAGCCATTAAACGCATTAGATCAGCGCCGCATTTGCAAATCCCCATGATTTCAACATCAAACCCACAAAACATCTGCAAATCCACCACGATTTCACCATCAAACCCATAAAAAATCTCCACCAAACCCATTGCCAAACCCATTTGCAAAGCCACCAGATCGGCGCCGCTTGTGGGAGTAGAGGCTGGCGTCGTTTGGGAGCAAGGGATGGCGCTGTTTGTAGGAGCAAGGAATGGCGCGAGATCGACAGAGAGAAGGACCAGACAAATCTTGAAGGGAGAGAGAAATGAATAAAAAATTGCGTTGTCTGGGACCCACATGAATTCAATCCAGATTGGATTCAAAAACAGGCAAATGACTGAACTCAAATTTAGTATGAGACCCACATAAAATTCAAGTTGGGATTTCAATCCTCACTTAAATATCATGTACCAAACATCTTTTTTTGGTGTGGGACCTAGTGATTTTGTATTTGAATCACAAAATTCAGATTTGAATCCGGTGTACCAAACACGCACTTTGTATTTGAATCACAGAATCTGGATTTGAATCCGGTGTACCAAACACGCACAAAATGTTCCCCTTTTTAATGCTTTAACTCGCCCCCACCTTAAAGTCTGAAGTCTTAAAAAAGAACCCTATGTAGTTTTCTTCTGCTAAATTTTGTCACAAACAAAAAATACAAAATGATTTTTATGGGCATTCGTGTGATTATCTACTCTGTCTGGACAAAAATTAATATGCTCCATGGGATAAATATTGCCCAGACATACTCTGGTGGCTGTCAGTGCAACCAAATTGCTTCTTAATAAAAACGAAATAATAGTAGGTCAACTGGTCAAGAGTCGAGACCCTTTCATTTTCCATTGAAGCCAACTAGGCAATAACTTCTTTGGGGAGGACAGAGGCTGATCTTATCTAACAATTAAAGTTTAAGTTTTTTTCTTTTGGTGAATAGAATATGTGATAGATAAGAATTAAAGTTATTCAGCAAAAAACAAGAAAAAGAAATGTCTAAGAATTAAAGCAGCGCTACAAGATTGACTTGCCGGCAAAATCTAGGTCTACTGTGATCATTGGCTCCACGGCAGAGCTCCTCAGTAGGAGAAAGTATCTCCTATTTCGGAAATATTAGCTCAGCTAACATGAGTTGGTATTTCAAACCAATAATTCTTTGACACCTGTTTAATAAAAAATTAACAATACCAACTCAACAACTTTATTCTCTCCTTCACGCTCCTCTCCCAATGATCTGCAGCATCTGCTCCAAGGTTATTAAAATCTCGATTCAAATATTAAAATCTTATGATTTTACGATTCAATATTATGAAAACGATTCGAATCTTAACTAAATCTTAAATGTGGTAGAATCTTAATAGAATTCTGATTTGAATTTTAGAATCTTTAGAATCCCGATTTACTTCCGATTCTATACGATTCTACTGCATAAGGTTTATTCGGATTTTTTGAGTTTTTTTTTTTTTTTGGGCCTCCAATGAAAATTTAGCTTGTATTGGGCTGATCTTTACTTTTTAGTATGTTAGTAGCCTGCCCCCTTTTTTTTTTTTTGATAAAAAGTAGCCCGCCCCTTCTTTTTTTTTTAATAAGAGAAGCCTGCCCATTTTTCTTTAGAGGATATCTCTTTAGATGATGAGTGGATAGCTGCAAAAGAGAGTCCAAATGAACCAAATGAAGAATGGCCAAGTGTCTTTTATAGGGATGCTCAAGAGGAAAATGAAAATGGTAAGTAGGTTTTAAATCTTGTGAGTTATGACTTATGACTTCCTTATTAGATCTTTATAAAATTTTGAATACAATTTGTTTTTGTTCTTTTTTGCTAGGTGATAAAGATAAAGAAATTCATAATCTTAGTGATTGTGAACTAGAAAATGAAGTAAGAGATTTTAATGATTTTCCCATAGATGATTTAGATGGAAGCAACGATATTTATGGTAAAGGTCTCCCATTAGAGGACAACATTCATCCAATCAATGATAATCTTGGTTTTTAGATCTTGATTATTCACATTGAATAATAAGTAATGTGTTACTTTTGTCACAAAATCACAATTGTGGAAAATGGCTGGGAAATATTTTGATTTATATAGTGTTATTATTTGAAACATTATGTATCTTTTTTGTTATGTGGTATTAAAACTTGGAACTTGAAAGTTTGAAATTTGAAATTTGTCATTGGCTAAAATACACTATTGGTCCCTGAAATTCACACATTGAGCACTTTTGGTCCCTGAAGTTTGAAATGAGCGCTATTAGTCCCTAACATTTCAAAAATGAGCGTTATTGATCCTTCCATCCAATTTCGTTAGTTTAATTGCCTAATTGGTTAACGGAAAGATGATGTCACATTTTATTAATGATATGGCGCAATATTTTTTATTTAAAAATTACACATAATCAAAATAGCATGAGCTAACTCAGATAAATTCATAACCCATAAAACTGACTCACCTCAGTAGAGCCTGCCTAAACCCATAAATCCTTAAATCGGTTTTCTATATTCCCCAACCCAAAAATCTCCAAACCAGAGATTGAAACTCTCAATGTTTCTTATCTTGTACTTGACATGTAATTAAGTCCTTTGTTGATAAGGTCTAATTAAGTAGTCCTATGCAGCATCATCTTTGAAGTTTCACGTCTATTGGACCATTAATCAAAATCTCCAGAATCTCTCTCTCTCTCTCTAAACTTCAACATCATTTGAATTTTCGTTTGAAAGGAATAAATGCTTTGTTTAATTAAATGCAAACTACAACAAGAAAGCCATAGAGATATCTTATTCGCCTGTAGTGAATGTTAGAAAGATGGAAGATGGTGATGGTGATGGCGATGCGATGACGGCAGTCTAATTAAGTAGTCCTATGTAGTATCATCTTTGAAGCTTCATATCTATTGGACCATTAATCAAAATCTCCAGAATATCTCTCTCTCTCCAAACTTCAACATCATTTGAATTTTCATTTGAAAGGAACAAAGGTTTCGTTTAATTAAATGCAAACTACGACAAGAAAACTATAGAGATATTTTATTCGCATGTAGTAAATGTTAGAAAGATGGAATATGGAATATGGAAGATGGTGATGGTGATGGTGATGTTGATGGAGATGGAGATGGCGATGGCGATGGCGGCGGTCTAATTAAGCAGTTATATGTAGCATCATCTTTGAAGCTTCACGTCTATTGGACAATTAATCAAAATCTCCAAAATAGCTCTCTCTCTCAACTTCAACATCATTTGAATTTTCGTTTGAAAGAAACAAATGTTTTACTTAATTAAATGCAAACAACAACAGGAAAGCTATAGAGATATTTTATTCGCCTGTAATGAATGTTAGAAAGATGGAAGATGGTGATGGTGATGGTGATGGCGATGGCGATGGCGATGGTGACGGTGGTGGAGATGGCTTAGGCGTTATTAGTGGCAGCACTGGCTGTTTGTGAGTTTCAATATTTCATTTGGAGATTTTCTAGGTTTGGGGAAAATAATAGTAAATTGATTTGGGGATTTATGGATTCGGGCGGGATTGTAGGCATCTGGGTTATGAATTAATCCAGGTTAGCTTATGGGTATTTTGATTATGAGCACATCATTAAAAAAATGTTACATCATTCTTCTGTTAGCCACATAGATAATTAAACTAACGGACTTTGATGGAAGGATCAATAACGCTCATTTTTAAAACTTTAGGGACTAATAGCCCTCATTTCAAACTTCAGGGACCAAAAGCGCTCAACGTGTAAACTTTAAGGACCAACAGTGTATTTTAGCCTTTGTCATTTGGTATTTAATAGTTGATGACTTATTACATTTTATAAATTTTATGCCAAAACTTATTTATTTTTCAATGATTCTTTAACCTATGTTATGAATTATAATTATTTATATATTTTTTATTTATTTTTTATTTACGGAAAGTAGAATCTTACGATTCACGATTCGATTCTACGATTTGATTCGCGAAACCCTCCCAACGATTCAAGGTAGAATCCCGATTTTAATTACCTTG
>BKZX01024451.1:0-11481 GCA_014362285.1 Fagus crenata | reverse complement strand
GTGTTTCCTTGTTTTAATTTCAATAAAGTTATTTTTATTCAGAAAAATAAAAATAAAAAATAAAAAGAGATTACACCTTCCGCTGGTTATGTTATTTTCAAATTTCTCTTTGCAAAACAAAAGCCAAAGACAAATATGCATAGGAAAGGGGGAAGAAAAAAAATCCAACTTCAGCAAGATCACATAGCTCCTTCCGCTCCAATAGACACGGCTCCTACTATTCTAATAGAGTTGGATAGTGTTTAGGTGTTTAGTTTAGTTCTGTAGATGCCCATTTTTTAGGCCCAAATATGGATTGACCCTCATTAAGTGATTGGGCTCAAATAATATAAATTACTGCAGAAGCCCAACAAGTATAACTTGGAGTTTGGGCTCATTTACCGTTGCTACCCATTGAACAGCCAAGATGGGCCCCAAAGATCTGGAATTCAATGGATTATTTAAGCACTTGGCCATGTCCAATTGAAAGCCCAGCCCAGAAGTTGAGCTATCCCCTGCTGAGATTAAGGCAGAAGCTGTTTTGTTGGATTATGTTGGAAAAAAGAACGTTTCTTTGGGCACTAATGTCGCAAGATTGACTACTTGGCCAAAGACATTTTTTGGAGAAAAGGATCACACTCTTCGTAGGGCTGCTTTCATTACCTACTGGCTGAGTAAATGTATATTCGGTGAGTACCCTTCTTATGCTGTAAAACCTCTTTACTTTCGTCTTGCTGTGATGATTTCTACCAGCAATAATTTCCCTTTGGCTGCCATGTTTCTTGGCCATTTTTATACCCAATTAGACTTATTGCATGCTGATGAAATGGCTAGTGAGTCATGTCATATTGTGGCCATTGTCTTCAATTCATCTGTATTGCAAGCCTTCCTCTGGGAACATGCTGCAAGTTACAGTACCGATGGCAGGAGGCCATCTGACTCTCGGCAGAAATTTGCCAATATGCCAGAGGCTGTTGCTGCCCGTTTTGAGTTCCTTCAGACTAGTGTTCCTAGCGTTTATCGATGGGTTGGTGCCAAATTTTATGATTCAGAATTGGTTCCTTCCTTGGATGAGGAAGATTTCATACTTTGGCGACCATATGGTGCTTCACATAGAGGTTATTCTTGTGATTCCATCATATCTTGGTTCAGCAGGATTGAACCCCAAAATTATGCCCTTAGTCCGAAAGACATTAGGACTTTGTCTTATCTCTCAGTCACGAGTGCGGGTTGGTTGCTCGTGTTGACCCATGATGGCCTCCTCTTTACTTCCTATTGTGCTCATAGAGTACGAAGACAATTTGGATATGATCAGGAAGTTCCTGCCACGATAGCAGTTATTACTGATGCTCTTCCTACTATCAATCCCTTCATAAAATCCCGAGCTTTTGCTTATTGGAGCTCTACCATTCCAGAAGTAGTGATTCCTAGTGGAGACAGAATTGGTATTTGTACCATGGGGATGATCCAATATTGGCGGGGTTTGATGACTTCCATGCTCGAGTTCCTGAGTAGCGGTCATGAGGGCATTGAGCACCTATTTCCCCTGTGCAAAGCTCCTTCCACCAACCCTCAACTATTTGCTGCTACCAACACAGTGACCACATATTCTACCAAGCAAGGCTTAGGCTATGTGGTGTGGAGAAGTGATTTATCCAAGTGGATGACTTACAGCAAGCTTCATCCTTCCGCTTGGTTGGAAGAGAATCCAAATCATGTTTCTGCCCCAGAGAAGGTAGCATCTAAGAGGGGCAAAAGAATTACTGCCACTGTTTCTGGTTCTAAAAGGAAGAAATCAGCTCCTCTAGAGAAGAGCATTTCAAAAGGTATTGTCATTAGAGAACTAGCAACCTCTCAGTCCGGAAAGCAACCTGTTCCAAAAGATGTATTGGGCAAGAAGATCGTGAGGAAGACAAGAGCTAAGAGGAAAAGGTCTGCTGCGCTGCCTTCCCCAATCTTGCACGAGTTTCCTTCCAGCAACACTCGTAGCAAAAGGCATGCTACTGCTACCACTTATTCAGAAGCGAGGGTATGTTTTTTCTTCGCTTTATTTTTTTTTTTGTACATTGCCCTCATTTGCCTTTTTCTTTATGAACTCACATGGTTGTTTTCTGTTTGTGTTAGACCAAGCAGAGGAATGAGAGCGCTGTCCGTCGTCCCCTTACGGTTTCGGTATGCATTTAAACACTCGTTTCTTTATATGGTAATGATGCATTTCTTATGTTGTTGCTTTTTTGTTTCGTATTGCAGGAGGACGAGGATTCTTCCTCTTCTCCCAAGGATGATGATGATGATGTTGGGGCTTCTGTGGAGGAAGTTCCCATTGCTGTTGATGAAGCTATTGTCTTTGAAGTGGCTGCTGCTGAAGCTACTGCTGCGGCTGAACCAGCTGACAGTATTACTCCTGCAACCAAATCTGCTAGTGGCACTGCTGTTGTATCCGATGCACCTGAGGAGGGAGTTGATGCAGTCGAAATGGCTGTTAAGGGAGCTGTTGAAGCACCTGAAGGGGCCGTTTCAGCCGGTATTGTTGATGATGTGGGGTTAACTCAGGCGGCTCTTCGAGGAGTAGTGACCGTGTGGACTCCGCCTTACTCAATTCGACCCCTCCTTCTAAATTTTATGTCAAAAGATCCCGTCATGTCAACATAGTGTCATCTGATTCAAAAAGGACACTCTCAGTTAGTGCTGTACACTTGACACCTAGGGCAAGCCAAAGTGAATCTGCTGGTACATCTCCCATGCATGTGATTCCCACTCCTCCTCCTGTTGCGATGAATGCTCCTTTGGGAGCACCAAGTGTTGAAAATATCAGAGGGGATGAGGAGGATGTTATCATTCCAAGTCACATCTCTGATATTGGTGTGGATGCTGCTATTGAGGAGATTACTGCTGCTGGCATCATTCCTGTTGTTGAAGTGCCTGAAGTTGAGCATATGGGATCTGAAGTGGAGGTCATTCCTTCCACTGAGATTGAGGATGACATCCCAGATATAGAAGGAACCTTTGCTCAGGACCCAAACGACAATGCCCCATTGGAGGATATGGCAGATGTTCATGGCAGCTATGACGCTGTTCTGGCGGATGTCCAAGAGGAGAATGTCCAGGCTGCAATTCCTGAATTGGAGGTTACAAGTCCTGCCATAAAAAATGCAAGTCCAACAAAAACAGGTAAACTGGTTTCTTGTTACCCTCTATTGCTTTTGTTATACATGTTTGGTTTAGGTTGCATTTAGTTACTCTGCATCTTGGTTATGACACGATTGAACGTTTAAATAAAACCTATATGTTGCACTACACAAATTCATATGTTATGATATGAACTAATGTGTTATGCTTATGACAACATAAATTCTTATGTTATGAAAAAAAAAAAGTAATGAAATAAACTCATGTGTTATGTTTTTGAATGAGTTTCTCATAGTATTCATAGAATAACTTATCTTGCTGTGAATAGGCTTAGCTTTTGATTGCTTGCCATAGTAGAATGATTTGTCGGAACACTTGACTAGTGTGAGTCTAATAGGGGTAGGACTGCACACCCTTTTTTCTTTATTGCTTCTTAACTGAAATTGTGCACTTTATACGGACCCGGCGGGAATTAGAAACCATCCGCCGAGTTGTGGCACCAAAAATTGCGCACTTTATACAGACTCGACGGGAATTAGAAACCGTTTGCCGAGTTGTGGCACCGAGGATTGCGCACTTTATACGGACCCGACGGGAATGAGAAACCGTCCGCCGAGTTGTGGCACCGAGGATTGCGCACTTTATACAGACCCGACGGGAATGAGAAACCGTCCGCCGAGTTGTGGCACCGAGAATTGCGTACTTTATACGGACCCGACGGGAATGAGAAACAATCCGCCGAGTTGTGGCACCGAAAATTGCGCACTTTATACGGACCCGACGAGAATGAGAAACCGTCTGCCAAGTTGTGGCACCGAGAATTGTACACTTTATATGGACTCGACAGGAATGAGAAACCGTCTGCTGAGTTGTGGCACCGAGAATTGCGCACTTTATACGGACCAGACGAGAATGAGAAACCGTCCGCCGAGTTGTGGCACTGAGAATTGCGCACTTTATACGGACCTGACGGTAATGAGAAACCATCCGCCGAGTTGTAGCACCGAGAATGAACTCATGTAATAAGTCTAGGTACTCATTAGCTAGAATTTGCTCATTTAATAGGGATGAATTGTTTTAGCACAGCACCAAGGAATATGTTTTGATCTTCCTTTTGTCTTCTGCTGTTTTCTTGTCTTCATACTTACTACTTTGTTTCTTTCTTTTGCAGCTGGCAGCGGTAATGAGTTTGCTGTTAAGGATGAAGGCGATTTTGTTGCAGTTGGAGCTGCAGAATCTACTGCTGCTGCGATTCAGCCCCTATTTGCATCCTTGGAGAGACTGGGTGTAGAGCTATCTGCTGTCCCTGCTGAGATTCTAAGCTTCTTCCAAGAATTCGATCGAGTAACCATTAGCCGATACCGCCCTCAACACTTCTGGGCATTTGACCGGGCTGAAGTTGATTTTTATAACTACTCAGTTCCTCGTGATGGAGTTCAATTCTTGGAGGCTATATGGCAGAAGTATGGGAATTTTATCTCGAACTTCAAGCTTGGGAATTTTGTTGGAGGTGCCATGCTAACCCTTCTTTGCTGCGTACTGATGCAAATGAGGAACACCAACCTTGAGGATGTTACCAAGACCAAAATCCTTGAGTGGAAGAGTGTTGTGCAGGAGCTGATACAAGAAGGCTTCCTCCTTGACTTCGTGATTGATCACTTGAGGGAAGTAGCCAGGGATATGTTTGGGAGGTGGCTTACTGCTGAATTGAAGGCTTTGGAAGCTCAGGTTTTTGTTGTGAGGAATGCTGTGACAGCCATTATGCCGGCTCATTGGCACCTGACATCTGCCATGAGAGCTTCTGGTGAACTTTGCAATAAGTCAGCTCTTTATGGATTGCTCGAGTGAATCTTGTCTTCACTTTTTCTGTCTTTTGTCTTCTTGGGAATGTAATGGCCGTGTTTAGGCCTTAACTTCAAACTTAATCTCCCTTTTTTGCTTACATTTGCCAAGTATTATGAAATTGAATGTCCTTTTCATTTCCATATGTGTCTTTTTTGAGAATTTTTTTTTACAAAAGGAAAGAAATTGTTTGGACACAAAAAAGGATTATGCCTCAATGCTATTTAGACAGCACATGGTGCTTACAGTTCACTTTTGACAAAAAGAGGACATTTAGGACATAGTGGCAGAAATACTTATGAATAGTAATGTTTGAGCCATTTTCCGTTGATTGGATCTGCTAAAGTGGTTCCATCAGACCTGGATAGCTTGTAGTAACCACTGCCATGAGCTTCTCGAATCAGGTATGGCCCTTCCCAATTCAGGGAGAACTTGGATGGGGAAGGAAGTCCCCCCCGCACAAAATCTGCTGCTTTTAAAACCAACTGTCCTTCTGCAAAAATTCTGACTTGGAGAGTTTTGCTGTAAGCATTGGCCATCTTTTGGTAGTTTCATTGGCTTTTAAGTCTTGCTAACCCCCTTGACTCATCCAAACCTTCCAAATCTGCCATTCTTGCCTCAGCACAAATGTTAGCATCCACTTCTAGGTCACTCCCATGTAATACCCGTGGGGTAGGCACAACTAACTCAGTAAGAGAGATAGTGTCAGTAGCACAAACAAGTGAAAAAGGAGTAAAACCCGTGGCTATTTTTGGCGAACTCCGATAGGCCCACAGAACATCTGCTAGGTGAGAGTTCCAATTACTGCTGTAGTCAAATACCATTTTACTCAAGATTCGCAAGAGCATTCGGTTTGTTGCTTCAGCTTGCCCATTGCCTTGAGGATAGTAAGGTGTGGAGTGTCGATGTTTGACTTGATAATGCTCTAATAACTCTCGCACATCTTTATTCACAAATGGCGTGCCATTGTCGCTAATGAGCTTGTAAGGGATACCAAAGCGAGTGATGATATGTTCTTGTATAAAATTTGCCACAGCAGCACCAGTGGCCTTTCTGAGTGAGACTGCTTCCACCCACTTGGTAAAATACTCGATGGCTACAAGAATCCAAATATGGCCACCGAAAGCCGGACTAATAGGGCCGATTAGATCTAGCCCCCAAGTGTGGAATGGCCATGGGGTTGTGATATTTTGGAGGTTGGTTAGGTGAGTGTGGATTAAATTGGCCTGAACTTGGCAAGTGTGACATGTCTTCACAAAATCTGCCGCATCTTTCTTCATGGTTGGCCAATAATAGCCAAGTGTGAGTAAAAGCTGGTAAAGCCGCTTCCTTCCTTGGTGTTCTCCACATTCGCCTGCATGAGCCTCCTTCAAGACCATTTGGGACTCGGATAGGCTGAGACACCGTAGTGGTTCTCCATGGTAACCTTTCCAGAATAGAGTCCCTCCTTCCACAAAGTATCTTGATGCTAATCTTTTGAGGCGGTATACTTCCTTATGGGTTTGTGGTAGGATACCTTCGAGAAAGTACTCTAGGAACGGAACACGCCAATCAGTGGAAACAAAAGTCGCACAGACTTCTTCGTTATCGTGTTGAAGTTGGCAAGTTTGGCATTGACTCTGGAGATCTGCCGCTTCCCTGCTCATGTTGGGCCAGTAATAGCCCAGCCTCTGAAGTCTGCGGTAAAGGCTGATTCCTCCTTCTGCTTCACAGGTTTTTTCATGTACCTCTACCAATTTCCTTTTTGCTTCTTGGATGCTGATGCAGCGTGCCAAAACTCCTCCAGACAGCCTGCGATAAAGTTCTCCGGATATCAAGGTGTAATCTTTGATTTCCTTGAAACCTGCTGCGGCTACTGGAGACACGAGCTTGGCCTTAAGTGGCATCCTCCAGTCTTCTTTATCAAGAGATAATTCTTCAAACTCTTCTTTCAGCAACTCAGTGATAGGCTTCACTTTTTTGTTGATGGTGATGTCAATTTTCTGTCCTTCAAAGGCCATTTGAGACCCCAAAGTTGCAAGTGCATCCGCGTAGTGATTCTCATTTCTTTGGGCATGCTCGATCTTAAAAGTGGCAAATTTTTCTTCCAGCTTCTGTGCTAGGGCTCGGTAGGGTGCTAAGGAAGGCTCCTTAAGAGAAATTCTCCTCGAGCTTGGCAGACGATAAGGTTGGAATCTCCCACAACTTTCAAATGCTTGATCCCCATTTCCCATGCTACTGCTAGTCCAGTAAGATAAGCCTCGTACTCCGCGGCGTTGTTAGAGCATGGAAAATCAAACTTAAAAGACTTTGGTATAGCTTCTCCATCATTTCTAAAAAGTATAATCCCAGCCCCACTTGACGCAGCAGTAGAGGATCCATCGAATCTCAAAGTCCAGGTGGCATCTGTCACATCTGCCATGAGCACTTCATTGACTTCCCTGGGTATTTCATCAGAAATAAATGAGTTATCTTCCCCTAGAAACTGAGCTAATAAGTCTGCTATGGCCTGGCTTTTAATGGCTGTGGGAGTCTCAGCAATGATCTGGTATTGAGATAACTGCAGCAGCCACTGTGCAAGTCTGCCGGTTAGCACAGGACGTTGCAGCAGACTTCTGATGGGATGAGATTTCGTCATTAGCTAGACTTTGTGAGCTAGAAACTAATGTCGGAGGCATTGTGAGGCGTAAATCAGAGCCAGGCAAGATCTCTCAGCCCCCGAGTAACGGGTTTCGGCATCTTTGAGAGCGCGGCTGACATAGTAGATGGGTTGTTCAACCCCATCGTTGTCCTCTTGTGCGATTAAAGCTCCGATTGCTTGATTGTTGGAGGCTAGATAAAGCTGCAAAGGCTTCCCAAATACAAGCGCACAAACAGTAGGTAGCTTGGCCATAATATCTTGCACCCTTTCAAAAGATTGTTAGCATTCAAGGGACCAACAAAATGGAACACTTTTCTTCAAGAGCGGCGCAAAAGTTGTAGTCACTGCAGCAAGGCCAGGTATGAATCTCCTAATGTAAGATAGCTTTCCCAAGAAACTTTTCAGTTCCTTATGAGTAGTTGGTGGTTTCATAGAGGTTATGGCAGAAGCTCGCGTTGGATCGACGTCTATACCACGTTGGTGTACCAAAAAACCCAAAAATTTACCGGCTGCAACCCCGAATGCACACTTAAGGGGGTTCATTTTGAGTTTGTAAAGGCGGCATCTTTCAAAGACTCTTCTCAAGACAACGAGGTGATCTTCCCTCTTATTGGATTTGACTACAATATCATCTACGTAGTCTTCAATCTCGCGGTGTATCATGTCGTGGAACATGGTTGTCATCGTCCTTTGATACGTGGCTCCGGCATTTTTAAGGCCAAATGGCATGATGGTGTAGTAGAAATTTCCAATAGGCGTGCGGAAGGTGGTCTTTTCAGCATCCTTGGGAGACATGAGTATTTGATTGTATTCGCTAAAGCCATCCATAAAAGAAAACATAGCATGGCCTGCCGTAGAATCAATCAAAAGATCCATGTTGGGGAGCGGAAATTCATCTTCGGGACACGCCTTATTGAGATCTCGAAAGTCAACACAACATCGAATCTGGCCGTTCTTCTTCTTCACTGGTACTATGTTAGATAACCACCGCGGATGCTGAATCGGCTTAATGAACCCGGCTGACAGTAATTTCTTGACCTCTTGCGAGATTTGTGCTTCTACTTCAGGGTGGAAGGTCCTCATTGGCTGTATAATAGGTTTAGCCCCCGGTTCAACATTCAAAGAATGAGCAACTAAGGTGGGGTCTATTCCGGGCATCTCATCGTATTGCCAAGCAAAGATGTCTTGATACTCCTTCAATAATGCCACCAATTGCGCTCTTTCTGAAGCAGACAAGGATGTACTGATAGAAACTGGTCTTTGGATGCTGGGGTCACTGCTCAAATCAATAACTTCAAGTTCTTCCTTGGCAGAAATTCTGGGATCTGCTACAATAGTCTCCTCTGTCACAGCAGACTTCCCTGCTGCACCTGCCATCTCTGAACTGTCCTCCTCGTCCACTGTATAACATGAGGGTTGTGAAGAGCCCTCCTTTGACTCAGGGCCTTATTGTTAGGAACAATCAAGCCCCCCGCACCTACACAATCGGTAAACAATGTGTCCATCGGGTAGTTTGACCCGTACGCATTGTGGCTGATTTTTGCTGGTGCTGGCTTCCTCTTTGCGTTTCTTCTTTCGCTCCAGTAGTTCCCTCAAATCTACCTCATGGTCATCTCTAATGTCTTCCCATTTAGGGAGTGGGGTCCCGATTGGTTTAGAGAGTGACGCTTCTCCGGCAGGAGTTATTTCATCATAGAGAGACGCCTCCACGAAATGAGACTCGGACTGGTCAAAGGGGGTGGAGTTTGCTGCAATACGAATAGGCTTTCCATTCAGCCTACCCTTTACACATTGGTGATAAGTTGAAGATACGAGTTGGTGTTTGTGCAACCAAGGTCTTCCAAGAAGCACGTGGTATGGGACCACGGAGTCTATGACATGGAACCTTGTTAAGGCAATAATTGGCCCAACTTTTAGAACCAACTGAATATGGCCTTTTGTATACTCAGCAGCACCCCCAAAACCTCTAACTTCCATGGTAGCCCCCTGAATCTTTTTCTGAGAAATTCCTGCTGCTTGCAGTGTACTTAGAGGAACAAGGTTGATATAGGATCCTGTATCTACCAAGGCACGTCTGACTTGAACTTCATTGATTGTGGCAGCAAGATAGAGCGGACATCGATGATCGGGGTATGGAACATCCATATCCTTGTCCGTGAAAGTGATAGCATTGGTAGTTTACAAGAAGGCGCGACTGGCATGCGCTTCTGCTGTGAAGCAGTGTGTCCCAGATTCTGCTGCTATAGACATAATCGCTTCCGTGGCTGCCGTCCGAGCTTCGGGATTCAGTCCTAGCTAGTCAAAAAGAGATCGGAATTTCGGATTCCTTTGTAAGGTTCTAATGGCTGCTGGTGTCATGGCAGGATTTGTGGCAGCAGACTCACTCATGTCTATGTCGCTCGCACTGCCATGGATTATCACTGAAATAGCGGCTTTGCCTTTGTGCTTGAGGAATGGATCAATGTGGACTCTTTGCCGAGTTTCCGGGAGCTCCAAAGTTCCATCTTGAATTCTTGCATGGAACCTTCTTCGAAGGGCCCAACAATTCGTTATGGAGTGTTTAGTACTTCTGTGATAGTGGCAGTATTTTGAGCTCTTCTTTTCTTCCTCGGTTGCTTCGTCTTGAACGTCCGGGAGTCGGATCACGCCATCTGCCACCCACTTATTAAGGATGGTGATCATTTCTTCCCTAGTACATGGCACTGGAGGTGGTGTCTCCACAAACTTCTTTCTTCGCTTGTCATCTCTAGCAAATACAGTCAGGGTTTACGGTGAATATTTCTTTTCTCTGGTTTTCTCAACATGTGGCCTGACTGAAAGTGCCATCTTTTTAGCCTTTTGTAGTAGTTGAGCGAACCTAGAGATGTCAAGGTTCTCAAGGTGAGCGCAGAACTCGGGTGTCATGTTGTTGATGCAAACTCCTACAAGTTCGCTTTCTTCGTAGTTGGCGTAACAATCTAAGGCCATGTCATGAAAACGATGAATGTACTTCAGCAAATCTTCTCTATTCCCTTGCTTGGTACCATGAAGGTTGACGAGAGTGACTTTTTCTTCCGCTTGGAAATATTTTCCACAAAACATTTCCACCATATCATCCCACGATCTCACGGATCCGGGGGACAATGTTGTGTACCATGTATATGCTCTATCGTCAAGGGACTTGGAAAACTCTCGTAAGCATAATTCTCCATTACCGGCATAAGGACCCATAGAATCAAGAAACTTGCTAACATGCACAAGGGCACTCCCCTTACATCCATTGAAGCGTGAGAATGTCGGAGTGACATACTTATCGGGATAAGGCTACTTTAACAACTCGGCAGGATAGGGAGGCTTCTTTACAAAATGCCTAGGCTCCTTAAGGATTTTCTCCCTTTCCTGCTGCAGCAAATCTGCCACCTCTGACAAGGTGATGAAAGGCTCCTCTTTGTTGTTATGCGAGCTTGGTTCTTGGTGAGGATTTTCATGCTAATTTTCGTCATCTTGGCGGTCATTCTTTGCTTCAGAACTTTTTTCTTTAGGTTGCCGAACGGCTTCGGCCAACTCTCTTTGAGTCTGTTGCAAACCCTGTATCAGTTCCAGCAGTAAATTTGTCTGCCGTGCTTCAGCATTTGGAACGCTTTGCTCGAGCTGATGCCGTTCTTGCTCATTGTTCTGAGATTGAGCTTGTGATTCCACGGTACGAATTGCTCTTCTTCTACCCTTGGGAGGCATGATCCCGTGCTGTAGATCTTTCTTTAAGAAGTGCTAAATTCAACTCCCCAGTGGAGTCACCAAAATGTGAGGGGTGGTTTTTCGTGTCACGCCATGTGTCGCAACAAGATTGGTTGGAACGTGAACTGAACTTTCAAGGGTACGGGAGTTGAACCCAAAATTCAACCCAAAGCCCAAAAGTAGGCCCAGGGGCTAAT
>BKZX01024441.1:0-12934 GCA_014362285.1 Fagus crenata | reverse complement strand
GTGAGAAAGCAAATTAAGAATCAATTTGATTTCATTTGGTATGTACACTTATTGTAAAGCACTGTAGAAATATAAAGTTTGAGTAATCAGCCACACTTTAATCATGTGTGCTGTGTATGTATTTATATTGATAATGCAGTACATCATATAGAGTTTGAGTGAAACTCTTATTTACAGAGGTTGAGTTCTAAGCAATAACTATCTACAAGTATAAGGTAAGCTGAGATTATCAAAGACCCAAGGTATGTTGATCTACTAGCTATGAGGTCTTTGTGTTTATCTGTTGGGTTGCTGTGATTTGTGTTTATCTGTTGGGTTACTGTGAGTTATCCTTAACACCCCCCCTCAATGGTAGAGGAACAACATTGAGCTTGGTTCACAAAAGATTAAAACAAGCCGTGGATAGGGGCTTAGTGAAGATGTCAGCCAGCTGGTCTTTACTGCAAAGGAAGCGAATATCAATAGTGCGAGAAGCAACCATGTCTCGGACAAAATGAAAATCAATTTTGACGTGCTTAGTCCTACCATGAAAAACTGCATTAGAGGACAAGTAGGTGGCACCAATGTTGTCACACCATATTATAGGTGGAGACTTGAGTGAGATGCCAAGTTCTTTTAGAAGAGTTGTAAACCATTTTATCTCAGCTGCTGTATTGGCAAGTGCTTTGTACTCAGCTTCCGTGCTTGATTGGGCAACTGTAGCTTGTTTCTTGCAGCTCCAAGAAACTAAGTTAGACCCCAGAAAAATACAGTAACCACCAGTGGACCGGCGATCATCACGATCACCAGCCCAGTCTGCATCTGTAAAGCCTTGAAGATCAGTGGTGGAAGAAGGTTGAATGTGAAGACCAAAATGAATGGTTTGTTTCAAGTAGCGAAGCAGACGTTTGACGGATTGCCAGTGCAGTGTAGTGGGATTGTGCATGAACTGAGACAGCTTGTTGACAGAGAACGCAATGTCGGGTCTAGTGATGGAGAGGTATTGGAGTGCACCAACAGTGCTACAATAGAGTGTGGGGTCATCACAGGGATCACCATCAAGAATAGAGAGGTAAGTAGAGGAGGCCATGGGTGAGCTCACAGGTTTAGCTTCAAACATTTTGGTACGGGTTAATATGTCTAGAATATATTTCTTCTGAGACAGTAAAACACCTGGAGTGCAAGGAATAACTTCAATGCCTAAAAAATAATTCAAGCCACCCAAATCCTTTACGGCAAATTCAAACCCAAGTTGATGAAGAAGATAATCAATAGCAGAGGCTTGTGAACTTGTGATAATAATATCATCAACATAAATAAGAAAATACATTGTGTAATTCGTGTGATGATATATCAACAAAGAAGAGTCAGACCGTGAGGCAGTGAAACCAAAACTAAGCAACCAGGTGGTCAGGCGTGAAAACCAAGCTCTTGGAGCCTGTTTAAGGCCATAAAGTGCCTTGTGAAGCTTGCAGACATGGTTGGGAAATTGGGGATGATTAAATCCTGGAGGTTGGGTCATGTAGACCTCCTCTAATAAACACCCATGGAGAAACGCATTTTGCACATCAATTTGTCTCACAAACCAATTTTTAGATAGTGCAAGAGATAAAACAGTGCATACCGTGGTGGGTTTGACAATTGGACTGAAGGTTTCAGTGTAGTCGATCCCAGGTTGCTGGTGAAAGCCTTTTGCAACTAAACGAGCTTTGTAGCGTTCAATCGTACCATCAGCTCGGTGTTTAACATGAAACACCCATTTGCAGCCGACGAGATTATGGGCTTGAGTACTTGGAACAAGAGTCCATGTTTGATTTTTTAGGAGAGCATCAAATTCGGAGTTCATGGCTTCACGCCATTGTGGGTCCTTCACAGCTGAGGAATAACATGTAGGCTCAGAGGGAGAGAGAGCAGTCTCGGCGAGAAGGGCATGGGGAAGGGGGTAACGCACGGTACCATCATGGAACTGTTTGGGTTTGGAGATGTTGGCCTTGGATCGGGTTACCATGGGATGGGATGAATCGGAGCAGGGGATTGAGACGTGAGGGGCGGAGTTGATGCTGGGAGGGACAGTGCTGTTGGGGAGATAGCAGGGGCGGCTGGAACGATTGGAGAGGAAGAAGAGGAATTTAGAGGAGATGATGGGTTAGTGGGCCGGGCTTGGTGTGGTAGAGTGGGTTTGATAAGGAGAGGGAGGCCTGGAGGTGTGGGAGTGGGTTGGGTCAGTTTAGTGGCTGTTGGAGGCCCACTTTGAAAAGGAAAAATATTTTCCTCAAAAATGACATCACGGGATATGTAGATTCGGCCAGAGGGATGGTGAAGACATTTATATCCTTTATGAAGGAGACTATAGCCGAGAAAAACACAGCGGATAGAGCGAGGTTGTAATTTATGTTTGTTGTAGGGACGTAAATTTGGCCAACAAGCACACCCAATGACTTTAAGGAAAGGGTAGTTAGGTTTGGTATGGAAAAGGGTTTCATAGGGAGTGTTGTATTTTAGAAGTGGAGTAGGAAGACGGTTAATTAGATAACAGGCAGTGGAGAAAGCATCATCCCAGTATTGGAGGGGAACATGGGCATGGGAGAGGAGTGCAAGACCAGTTTTAATGACGTGGCGGTGTTTACGTTCAATGGCACCATTTTGTTGATGAGTATGAGGACAGGATAGGCGATGGGTAATGCCAAGAGAATTCAAAAATTTGGGGAGAGTGCAAAATTCGCCTCCCCAATCGGATTGGACATATTTGATTTTGCAATTAAAAAGTCGTTTAACTCTTTTTTGAAATGTAACAAAAATAGAAAAAACATCACTTTTGCATGTCATAAGGAAGAGCCAGAGATATCGACTATAAGCATCTAAAAATGAGACATAATATTTAAACCATTCGTTGAAATAACAGGGGATGAACCCCATACATCAGTATAAATTAATTCTAGAGGATTGTTTGCATGAGTAGGGGATGGGGAAAAAGCTAATTGTTTGCTTTTGGAAGAGAGACAGGCAGGACAAGACATATGTCCATTATTGTTCCTAATAACTGGAAGACTAAATTTAGAGAGAATTCTAGACACGACTTTGAAGGCTGGATGTCCCAATCTGAAATGCCAACGATCAATGGAAGCACGTTCACCAATGAGAGCAAGTGGACTAGTGGAGTTTGAGGATGTGGTGAACGCATAAAGACCATGTTTACTCGGACCTTTGTGAATGAGTTTCTTTGTGGGCCGATCCTTGACAAGAAAATAAGAAGGATGAAATTCCATGAATGTGTCAGTGTCACGAGTAAATTTTTTAACAAATATAAGATTTTTTGTGATTTTAGGAACATGTAAGACATTTTTAAGAAGAAAGGAAGAGTGTGGAGTGGAAAGTTTAGTGGTACCAGTGTGTGCAACAGAGAGCCCCTTACCATTGCCAACTCGTATTTGATCTGAGCCTAAATATTCCTCAGAGTGAACATTGAGGTTCGCAAGATCTGATGTGAGATGATTGGTTGCACCTGTGTCTGTATACCAATTTGGATCAGTAGGAGCCTGTTGAGTACTAAAATAGGCTTGCATATCAGCAGATTTCTCACTGTAGTAACTGTTGTTGAAGCGGTGATAGCAATGAAGAGCCATATGACCGGTACGATTGCACACTTGACAAACTGGGCGAGCATTATTGGGAGAATTTCTGCCTCGTCCCTTGCCACGATTAGATCTGAATGATGGAGAGGTGGATTGACCACGACCATTAGATGAGGAGGATTGATTGTGTCCTGCTCGACCACTTCGGGAAAAGGTGCCTCTAGAAATGAAATTGGCACTGGCAATCTCGAGGGAAACAGGGGCTTGACTCTGTTCAAGCTGAGTTTCATGAGTAAGGAGATGCCCATAGAGATAATCAAGAGTAATAGGCTCGGTCCGTTGTTGAACAGAGGTGACAAAAGAGTCATATTCGGGTCCAAGGCCAGCCAATAGAAAAGAGACCAACTGAAATTCAGGCAAAGGTTGGTCAATGGCAGCTAAGGTGTCAGCCAAACCGGTGAAGGTTTGGAAGAAATCCGAGATGGAGGTGTTGCCTTTTCGGAGAGTGGAGAGCTGGTAATGGATCTGCTTAAGCCGAGCCTGAGATTGGGCAGTGAACATTCGTTCAAGAGTTGCCCAGAGATCTCGAGAAGTGGTACACTTGACCACATGTGCGATCACTTTTTCCGAAAGTGACGAGATTAACGCACTAAGCACGATCTGATCCTGAAGTTGCCATTGAGTGAACTCCGGATTGAGAAGAGTCTTGGAGGCACCGTCTGATGATGCGGTGATGATGGGTTGCGGTATGGTTGAAGATCCATTCACAAAATGAAACAGGTGTTGCCCACGAAGATAGGGGACAACCTGAGCTTTCCATAACAGGTAATTTTCACGGGTAAGTTTGATTGTGATGAGATGGTGAACTGCTGTGAGGCGGGTGGAAGGGGGGTCAGTGGTGGAGATGAGAGCAGAGTGGGCAGTTGATGAAGACATGGTGTTTGTGAAAATGCCACTGAGAAAAGAAAGGTAAAAAAAAAAAAAGGTGACGTGAGTCTTATAGCTCTGATACCATGTAAAGCACTGTAGAAATATAAAGTTTGAGTAATCAGCCACACTTTAATCATGTGCACTGTGTATGTATTTATATTGATAATGCAGTACATCATATAGAGTTTGAGTGAAACTCTTATTTACAGAGGTTGAGTTCTAAGCAATAACTATCTACAAGTATAAGGTAAGCTGAGATTATCAAAGACCCAAGGTATGTTGATCTACTAGCTGTGAGGTCTTTGTGTTTATCTGTTGGGTTACTGTGAGTTATCCTTAACACTTATTGGCCTTTATATTTATCTCGTTATACTTTTCGTACAAATCCACTACTTAGTAGATTGCAATATAGCAAAAACAACAGAAAACAGAGACTCCATCCTATTTAGTCATGCTACGAAACAGACAAGCACATGAATTGATTAATAGCGCAACAAGTGCATGACTGATAGAATTAGGGAAGAATGAAACAACTGCAATTACTTTCTTGCAACAACATGAACAAACAAAAATTGTATTCACTTTTATTTCTGTTAGTTTTAAATAAGTAACATGCAGAGTTGACAATCCTAATAGAAGGGGTTGATGTTCTTTTCTTCCCTTTTCACTTTTACTTGCATTTTTTTTTTTTCAAATTAAAATTTATGTTTTAATTTTTAACAAAGAAGTGACCAATCTGTATGTCCATTAATCAAATGAAATGATTTAGCATACCTAGCTCAATTTTCTTCTGTTTCCCTTCTTGAATTTAAGAAACCCGTCTCTAATTGCATTCATTTCATTGACGACAACATTTGTAGGCATTCGCTCATCTGGTGATGTTGTAGAACACGACAATCCAATTTGTAACACTGACGTCAAGAAATTTTTTACTTCGCTACTCACATTGACATGGGGATCATCTTCTTCTATTATTTCTCTTTCTTCTATGTCATGCTCATTTCTCTCATCATCATCATCTTCTTCATCCTCTTCAAAGAACATAAATGGGTCAACTATATCCATGACATGTTCAGGCAAAGCCATTGCAGTGAACTTGTGAATGCTTATACCATCTTTGAACATTTCATCAGTAGGTCTTTTCCCAATGAACATCTCCAGCAAGAGTATCCCATAGCTATAAATGTCTCCCATCGTTGAAACTTGCCCATCCATCCCATACTCTGCACTTCATTAATACAAAATAAGTACCAAATGATAGTCTTATGAGCTTAGGATTTAGCCACTAATGCCCTTCATATAATTTAGTGAATATATATATATATATATATTTTTTTTTTTCCCCTTTTCGGACATTATCAGTAACAAATGGTAGTCTTATGAGCTTAGAAATTAGAATTTATCCACTATTGCATATTATGCACAGTACGCACTTATAGCCCTTCATAAAATTTTGTGAAGATGGTTCTTTTTCTTTTTCTCGTAAGACAAAAGAAAAAGACACATATTTCACGTGGCCAATGGTGTCAAAATTTTTTTTTTCCCGGTCAGATAGTATTGTCTAACATTAGCATAGTTATTACAATTTGAAAGAATAGCTGCTTTAGTTTAATATTAAAACAAAATGTTACACATGAAAAAAGGTGTGTTTCATCGGGTTAAAAATTACCTGGAGGAATGTACCCAATGGAACCCTTTAGCCCAATTGATAAGGTTTGAGTTTTGGAGGGATTGTTTGATTCTTCAAATAGGAACTTTGCCAATCCGAAATCACCAACATGGGCTACCATATCTTCATTAAGGAGTATATTGCTTGGCTTTAGATCACAGTGAACAATTGGGCTTTGGCAATGGTGATGAAGATATTCTAACGCATAAGCTACATCAATGGCTATGTTCAGTCTCTGAATAAAGGTCAATCTCTTGCTTTGATGTTGCTCATCATTTTTAGGATGCAACCATTGGTCTAGACTTCCATTGCACATGAACTCAAAAATTAGACTCTTAAAGTCATTCCCTTCATGATCAATGCTTGAGCAAGCAGAAATAATCTTGAGGAGATTGCGATGACGTATACTTCTCAAAGCATTGCATTCATCTATGAAAATCTTGGACGCTCCTTGCAATTGAAGGTTTATTACTTTAACTGCAACAATTGCTCCATTTCTAGAAAGAACTCCTTTGTATACAGAGCCAAAACTACCCGAACCAATCAAATTGTTCTCAGAAAACCCGTTTGTTGATTCTAGGAGTTCTGCATAAGAGATACGTAATTTCCAATCTTCAAAGGAAGATGTAGTTGATGCTCTTTCTCTTGAACTTTTCACAATAGAACATGTAGGGAAAAAATACAACAGAACAAGTACAAATATGACTATGCTAGTGACAGGAATTACTATTTTGAGTGCAAAAAGCTTCCCAGATGAACGAGAATTATTCATGGTGCATGTAGGTAAATTTAATTCTTGGACACCACCGCATAGCTTATCATTTCCAATGACTGAAATCTCACTTGCATTTGCAAAAATCCCTTCACTTGGCACTTCGCCCTCAAAATCATTATAAGAAATATTGAGATGCCTAAGTGACAAAAACTTGCTGAGGAATTTCGGAATATGCCCAGACAAGTTATTCCGTGAAAGATCTATTTCTTCTAAGCCTCTTAACGTCTCCAATGACTGAGGTATTGCTCCTTCGAATGAATTACCCTCCAAATTCAAGAGTGCCAAACTAAGACAAGTCCCAAGGGTGGTGGGAATTTCGCCTAATAATTTATTATGTGAGAGATCTAATTCTGCAAGATTTTTCAAGTTTCCCACTTCAAACGGCAATGCACCTATCAAAAAATTATGAGACATGACCAAAGAAATTGAAAGGGAAGAAAGACCAATAACCTCTTTTGGTATGGTGCCATTGAGAATGTTACTAGAAAGATTTAGTATAAGCAATTTTTTGCAGTTTCCTAGGCTTGGGGGTATCCTTCCCTCAAATCTGTTCTCCTCCATAAAGAGCTTTATCAATTTAGTTAAGTTGCCTAAGGAGGAAGGTATTGGCCCAGAAAATTGGTTAACGTGCAAATGTAGTCCCTCTAAATTCTGAAGCTTCCCAAGAGCATCGGGGAGAGGACCTCCCAAATGGTTACCTTCTAATCCCAGAGAGTTCATGTTAACAAGGTTCCCAATCCCAACAGGGATGCCACCACGGATCATATTTTCACCCATAGTGAGATGGATTAGATGGGTGGAAAGGTTGGCTATGGAACTGGGCAATACTCCTCCAAAATGATTACGAGCAAGTCCCAAGACCTTCAAACTAGTACAATTAGCCAAGAAACTGAGAAAATTCAGGTCACCATCTTTCCCACTTCCAAGTCTATTATCATCAAAATTAAGTCTAACCAAGCGTTGCAAGCTTGCTAGATTTTGAGGCACTGTCCCAGTAAGACCATTTTCGGCAAAGTCAAGCACTGAAAGTTGAGAAGAATTTGATAATGACATAGGAATAGTTCCTGTGAAACTATTAACACCACCAGCAAATATTTGAAGGTTCGGAAGAGTAAGACCAACATCTGGTGGAAGGCTTCCATGTAGCCGATTTTGAGTAACAGAGAAATAGTATATGGAAGAAATATTATAAATCAGAGGAGGGATGGTACCAGAAAGATTATTCCCATAAAGTTGAAACATTCCCAAGCCTGATATATGACCAAGTTCAGTAGGTATGATTCCTTCAAAATTGTTCCGGGCAAGAAGAAGAACATACAAAGAAGAAAAGTTTCCAATCCAAGCTGGGATATTTCCTGTAAGGTTGTTCGCACCAAGAATTAGATGCACCAACTTTGGCAATGAGCTGAGATGGTCTGGAATTTTCCCAACAAGTTTGTTGGTAGAAACATCAAGCACTCTAAGTTGTGTACAATAACTTAGATTAGTTGGAAGTTTACCACCAAAGGAATTCCAACTCAAATTGAGATGCTGCAGGTGTTGTAGACGTCCCACTTCTTGAGGAATTTCACCATAGAAGCTGTTGTTTCGTAGGTTGATTCCTGTGAGGTAAGTAAGATTTCCTATGGAGGGTGGTATGCTGCCAGTCAATTTCTTAGCTGCCAAGTCCAAAACCATGACTGTTTTATTGGATGGGCTACATGTAACACCAATCCAGTTGCAGAAATGTATGGAATCATTCCATGAGCTCATGATTTGAAGTGGGTCTTGAGTTATTCCTTTCTTGAAGTCAAGCAATGCAAGGCGATCAGACTCATTTGCATAAGCCGAAACTGTTGCAGATTTCAAATATGAGCTCATACACAATAGAAGAATCCCGTTAATAAATATTAACAAAAACTCGGAAGTCGGACAAGAGTGCTTCATCCTGGTGGAAATGCAAATTACAATTGGATGGATCAAATCTGATACAGAGTTTGCTTCCTGTGGAATACAAAAAAATTCAGCTAGAATTAATAGAAATAAATGTTTGTAGGACCTAGCTTGCTTTGGAAGACAAAAAAATCAGTTAGAGTATGTAGAATTAAATGTTAGTAGGACCAATAAGAGCATATTAATGGCTTGGCCATCCGCTTTATCTTACGTTCTGTCCATAGTTTTATTTTGATTGTGATAGCAAGTAGATGCAATTAGAAGTAAAACTTTAGCCCAACCTGTATAGATAATGAAATTGTTAAAGTTGTTGAGTGATTGAGTGAGAAAAGAGAAGCAAAACGATGAACTTAGTTCGGCCACTAGGGCCTATGTTTAAGGAGAAAAGCCCTTGACGATTACATTTTTACTATAAGATTTTCTTATGTTACGTACAGACTCAATATAAGGTTTATATGCTAGACAAACCTAGACTAAAAGTTAGTTTGCTTGTTCGATAAATACATGAGCCTAGAATAGGTTTGGATCTTATGCGCCATTTTATCTCTAACAGAAATAATATTGGACCATTTTTTTCTTGGATAGAAATTTTACTTGGACTAATAAATCAGATATCTAGTTTGCTTAAGATGAATTTCTATCGTTTATCTCACTTTTTGTGTTCCACTTTATGCTTCACCAACTATAATATACCACGTGTCAGATTATTTGCTTAAGATATGTTTCCACATATTTGTTTGAAAAACATGGAGGACATAGGCAATGTACAACATGAACCGTCCAACTTTTTGCGAATTCAGAAGATGAAATGTTGTAAATTACTCATCAAAAGAGTTAACAAACAGGCCATTTTGACAATGAACTGACAGTTAGTTTAGTTAACAAGTCCTGTTGAACCTTTAAACTATTATTAACACCACCGGCTATTATTATTTCAAATTAGGAAGAGTAAGGCCACATCTGGTGAAAGTTCCTCCATGGTTGTTAGCTCCACGATCCGGATAAAAGTAACATATACTATGAACTGTGGTTTATTGTGCCAAAGAGTCTCTAGATAGTATAGTCTCTTGATAGTATAATCTCACTGTTTGTCATTTTCCTTTTCTTTTAACTTTTTTCGTTTATTTACTATGTGGTACTATTTTTTCATGATATAATTTTACTTTAGCCAACTTTTAACAATTAAGTAAACAACAATCAACAAATTAAAAGCAACAACGAGAAAGTACTAAGAAACATGTGCCTATGCTCATATCTATGGTGATGTGAACACTTACTTCTAGCTTTTGATAAAATCCTTTAGACCCATGGGTGTGAAGTGGAAGAATCTCAGGCCACGACTCCTTTTCACGATTTCTAATAACGAACACGACCCAATCCCAAGGTTGGCAATGGAACCGTAGAACAATGGAGAAGGTAAAGATTAGGGAGAGAGTGAATGGCTATGGTTGCTTCTGTGTGGATGGCTGGCTGTGAGGAGATTAGTCCTCGTTTGAGCCACTTTTTCTGTCTAGAAAAAATGTACTTAAATCAGAAGATAGTTATTAACTTATTATTGAATGCTCTAATAATGTAGTAATATTTTAGAGATTAGCTCTATTATAGTGGGAAAGAAAATCAAGAAATTAGAGGATCAAGGTAAGAAAAAATCACATGACTAGGTCCAAAACTTGTAGGTTTCCATGCAGTCAATTTTGATTGACAGAGAAATAGCGTGTGGAAGAAGCTTGAAATTTTGGCTTCTCACTTTTTCGATAACTTATTTGTTGAAGAGTGAGACAAAAAGATATAAATTAATTTAGTTAAAAAAAAAAATTGACAAAGGGTGAGACAAAAATTGATTTAAGTAAATAAGCAGACTAAAAGTTTTTTTTTTTTTTTGGCCGAACAGGCTGTATTGACATATAGTGTAAGAAGTTAGAAGTCCCAAGACTAATGATGACCATGTATGCCTATAGGACTAGGACAGCTTTCCTTGTAAATTGACCAGGAGAAGCTAAAGAACTTTATAAAGAAGAAAAGTGTAGTATAAAATTTAGCTGGGATAGTTCTTGTAAGATTGTCTCCTTCAAGACCCCCTGCAGGTACACCAGCAGAGTTGGTTGGGAATTGAAAGTCAAATTAGATTGGTTGGAACGTTTCTGTCAAAGAAATTGGAAATCAAATTTAGATGTAGACTGATTTCTTGAGGAATAGCTTCCATCACGAAAGCTGATATTTCAAAGCAGTGACCTATTGCGTTAAGGCAACAAGGGTAGTTAGTTACTGTACTGCTGTCTTAACAAATGTAGGCAGAGAAATTCTCAATTAAATTTGTATGAGGGATCGAACCCACACCATCATAGAACGATAGGTCAATTGGGGGAGGGGAAACATCGATGTGCCCAATGCCCATTTTTGTTATTTTATAAGAAAAAAAAATAACAAGTTATAATTTATGAAATACAAAGTGGAACATAAGATTTTTATTCCCCCGTTGTAGGACACTCCTCTCCTGCAACGTGATGTACCCTATAAAAAGCTATAAGAACCCCCTGGTTCATTAGTCCTAACATAATATATTGCAGTTGTATTGAATAGGTTCAAGTTTGGGAGAATTTATTCTGTATAGAGCCAATCCAATAAGACAGACCAGTTGTGTTGACTGGGCCTATTATCATCTACATCGTTCTAGTGAATCATGAAGAGGAAGATTGGGTCCTGCCGGCCTGCCCTTCATCTTTTGTCTGTATGTTGTTTGGCTTCTAACATAATCCTTATTCATCAGCACAAAGATAAAATAAACTAACTCGGATGGCAATAATGTTACAAATACCTATTTTAACTTTGATGGCTTTCATCACTTGACAAAACCTAGATTGCTTGCGGTTGTTTAGCCAGATTACAAACCAACACGTTTGCCTGGGTGCCCATGGTTTTTGTACTTACACACATAGCAAATTCTAGTAACAGATTTGATATCATTTGCTTTTCCAACAGTATGAAGCACTCTTGTTTGAGTTCCATGTGGTTTTTGTTAATATTTTTTCATGGATTCTTCTAATGTGTTTAAGCACCTACTCGAAATCTGCCACTGTTCCCATTTTTGCAAATGAAACTGATCGCCTGGCATTACTTGACTTCAAGAATGGCATAACTCAAGACCCACTTCAAATCATGAGCTCATGGAATGACTCCGTTCATTTCTGCAACTGGATAGGTGTTACATGTAGTCCTTCCAATAAAACAGTCATGGTTTTGGACCTAGCAGCTAAGAGATTGGCTGGCTCCATATCACCCTCTATAGGAAATCTTACTTACCTCACTGGAATCAACCTTTCAAGCAACAACTTCTTTGGTGAAATTGCTCAAGAGGTGGGACGTCTACAGCGCCTGCAAGATCTCAATTTGGCTTGGAATTACTTTGGTGGTAAACTTCCAACTAATCTAAGTTATTGTACACAACTAAGAGTGCTTGATGTTGCTCACAACGATCTTACTGGGAATATTCCAGACAACCTCAGTGCATTGTCAAAGTTGGTGCATCTAATTCTTACTGCGAACAACCTTACAGGAAATATCCCAGCTTGGATTGGAAACTTTTCTTCTTTGTATCTTCTTAATCTTGGCCGGAACAATCTGCAAGGAAACATACCTAGTGAACTTGGTCGTCTATCAAGCTTGGGATTTCTACTATAAAACTTTTCTCCGTTACTCAAAACCGGCTACATGGAAACCTTCCACCAGATGTCGGTCTTTCTCTTCCAAACCTTCAAAAATTTTATGGTGCTAATAATAGTTTCACAGGAACTATTCCGGTATCATTATCAAATGCTTCTCAACTTTTGGGCCTTGACTTTGCCCAAAATAGTCTGACTGGAACAGTGCCTCAAAATCTAGCAAGGTTGCGAGGCTTGGTTAGACTAAATTTTTATCACAACAGACTTGGAAATGGGAATGATGGTGACCTGAATTTTCTCAGTTTCTTGGCTAATTGAAGGTCTTGGGTCTTGGTCAAAATAATTTTGGAGGAGTATTGCCCAACTCCATGGCCAACCTTTCCACCCAGTTAAACATTCTTAGTATGAGTGGGAATAT
>BKZX01024440.1:0-15314 GCA_014362285.1 Fagus crenata | reverse complement strand
AAAAAAAAAAAAAAAAAAAAAAAAAAAAAAAAGCCCAAACTCGAAAAAAATAATAATAATAATAATAATAATAATAATAATAATAATAAAATCTAAGAGATTTTGGTCATTTTGGAGGTTCCAAGGGTATTTCAGTAATTTTCCTAAGTTTTAATTGTTTTTTCACCCTTTTATAGGCTTTAAGGGTATTTTGGTAAATATCTACTTTATTAAATGGGTTTAAATGGGTGGGTTGGGTTTTAGCTTAGTTAATTGGGTTGGGTTGGGTTTGGGTAATTTCTACTTTATTAAATGGGTTTAAGTGGGCTATTGGGTTTTAAAGGCCCAGCCCATTTAATGCCCACCCAAACCCACCCAAACCCACCCATTTGACACCCCTAGTACCACCTATAAGTTATAATTTTTTTTCGTCAATGGCAATGTGCGACTTCAACAGGTTGTGAAAAAGTGTGTGAAATTGGGTGTGTCCCTAAAATTATTCTTGGATTAATACCCATTCCCCATGGCTATAATAATAAGTTCATGTACGGTGCACCTATAAAAGTGAAAAGTTTATAGGTGTAGGAAGTTTATTTTCCATTAAGCTATATAAGACCTTCAATTTCTTTCATCATTAACACAGATTAAGCACATCAGAGTTCTCTACATAGGCTGCAGCTTGTATTGTCGCCTCCTCTAAAACATGAAGGTAAACCTCAATATTAATTACACCATATGCCAAAAAAAAAACTTTGTTATATTTTTTGAAATTAATTATTACATAGTGTGCTTCTTATCTTATATATACGGTGTAGCAAAAAATAGTTATCAAGGTCCAAATGGCCTGTCACAAATGCAGAGCCAAGGCCATGAAGATTGCAGCCAAAGCAGATGGTTAGCACAAAATTACTCTCCTACCTTTTTTGGCTTTTCAAAAACAATATATAATCAGGGTGGAACTAACATGTTCATTGATTCTACAGGTGTGATCTCAGTGGCTGTAGAAGGGTCTGATAAAGATCAATTGGTGGTGATTGGTGAAGGTGTTGACTCGGCTAACTTGACCTGCTCGTTAAGGAAGAAGCTTTGCTATGCCACCTTATTGAGTGTGGAAGAAGTGAAGGAAAAACAAGAGCCAGAAGAGAAACCACCAGAAGATGAGAAGACAAAGAATCCTGAAAGTACATCTTCAACAAGTTGTAGTGGCTGTCCTCAGTTACCCATTTGCCTTCAATATCCACCATTTCCCACATTCTATGAAGCGGCAGTGTATGATCCGAGTCCAAGTTACTGCTGCATCATGTGATCAACATTTTAATTTTCTGATTATTGCAACCCTGATTTATGAGATTTGATTTTTTTTCTTTCTTTTGTTTGGCTCTCTTTGTTTGTTAATTTAGTGCATTGTGTTGATTGGAGTGTTACCTTGAGTTGTGTTAGATTCTTGTTCTAGTTACTTGCTAGGTTGATCTTTTGCCCAATGGCTGAAATAATATAATACTCCATTGAATGGTTATGTTTGTGTTTCTTTTTTCTTTTTCTTTTTTAATAATATAAAAATGTTCTAAAAAATATAAAAAATTACTTTTGAGATTGGGAAAAAAGATTTATGTTGTTTTCTAAATTAAAATTGTGTTTGGAAAGATGTACCTAATTTTTATTTTTTTTTCAAATTACAAAAAATTAAAATCAATAAAAGAATTGTTCTATCAACTGGGCTTTATTTAATTTTCGCAATAGACTACCTATATATCATCAATTCGCTTACCCGATAGATCCACAGCTAAAGTGAACTAGTCTCAGTTCCATTATTGCAACTTCCTCCAAAACCCTTAACTGAGTTCGATTCAATTAATTAGCTTCCTCAACTACATATATCTGCAAGGGTAAAACTTAAGTAAAGTTTCTTAGGTTATGTACATTAGGTTCTTAGTTGAATTCAAACACATGGTTGCATTAACTAATGAAACACAAACAATGTACCTAAGTTTTACCCTATCTCCAATCTGATTTCATTTCATAGTGTATTGCCCAAATTAACTGAAAAAAGTTCTTTAAACTAGCAACCAATTATATCAGGCCTCTTCTTTTTTGTTTCATGACCATAACGTCCTCACTGTCACAATTATGAGAAGTAATTAACTTCGTTGTCATTAAAGATTTTAGAGTTCCATTTAATAGCCCCATGTGCACCACTCTTAAGCACTCTTATGCCCAAGGATGTTCCAAGTGGGAAATTATATAGTAGTCCTAGAGCACAAGGTCAGCTTGCTGACCTTGTACTCCAGCCCTCTAGATATCAGCCAAGTGGCAAAAATTTCTGAAATCAACCAGCTCATCAAAAAAAGTTAACTGATGTTAGTGTTGAAGTTATTCCGTTTAAGTAATAACAATGTTAAATAGTGTAGGCCTCACATTAATAAAATAATTTGAAAAAAAATATAAATAAATAAACAATAACAAAATCCTGTAGGGCTATCTGCCATTAACAACCTAAAGTCAAAACTCACAAGAGCTCAAACTGCCATTAACAACCCAAAATCCAGAACAATCCAGCAAAGAAAATAAAAATAAAAATAAGCAATCAAATTGCTATACTTTAATCCCTTAGCATGCTCCTCCGAGGTCCAATGCAAGGAGATAGCTGGGTTGTGCTTCGGGGATGAGCTCTCCGGCGCAACCCCTGAGTTCCCGTTGCTTGGGTTCTCTTTGGTTGCTGCCATATGTACATTGAACGAAGACAAAGACGAAGACGCTTCTTGATGGGTGTAGATTGGTTTGCCATCCAAAATTCCCAAATTCTTTTCAAATCCCAAAACCTCACAAGAAACCTTTCAATTCCAAACCCTTAACCCCAAATCCCAGCAAACCAAGAACCTAGATAGAAAATTATTAGACAAAACAAAGATTGGGTCATATACAATACAAAGCGAGAGAAACTAGGAAATTATATATAAACATATGAGACTGAAGGGCACTCTTTGAGAATTGGAATTATTGAAAAAAAAAATTTTAAAAGAGAGAGAAAGGTCTTTACGGAAACCAAATAGAGAGAGAGATGGTGCGTGCTGCTCATCCTCACCACACGAAGTTACTTCTGTTAAGTATTAGTTTAGTTGGATCCTTTTTTCTTTTGACACATGCAACCCTGTTGTTTTGGGTTTTGGTGTGCTCTCTGCTTTTACGCAGACTTCTATTTGGTTGTAGACTGTAGTATACCATTCTCATCCAATAAATTTCTATCTTTTTTTTCTAAAAAAAAAAAAAAAAAAAAAAAAAGGAAATCAATTGAAAAGATGGTGAATCAGAGAGCTTAGCTGTTTTTTGTTTTTTTTACAAATAAAGTAATGTACTTTTTCCTTTCCCTAAACCAACAGTGACTTAGAAATATATTTATTACTTAACTTTGTTCCTAACGTCAGTTAGCTCTCTTTAATGAGCTGGTTGATTTCAGAATTTTTTGCCACTTGTCTGATATCTAGAGGGCTAGAGTACAAGGTCAGCTTGCTAACCTTGTGCTCTGGGACTACAATATAATTTCCCGTTCCAAGTCTCCAAGTTAGCTAGGCAGCTAATCAATGCCATTGGACTCAGCGATGGCCTTTGCTAGCTTGTCTCGGCTAAGCAGCAAATAATAATATGAATAAAATCACTTTCCTATATAGCATAATCGAAGGCTTGGACATGTAGGTATATATTGCACATATTATAATTATTATTTTTAGATAAATATACATATACATATATGAAAATTATTGGTTTAAACCCAAAATACCTAAACAATATATTAATTGATGCACTTATGTTTTGTTCCAAACAAATAACACAAAGACTTATCTTACCCACAGTTATAACTTACCAACTTTAAAAACAATATTAATGAAAATAGTAAAAGAAACACATTTTAGTGACAAAGTGAGAAATCACTAAAAAATTGTTCAAAGAAAAAACTACTCTGAGGGATTATATCATGTAAGAAATCCATTATAGAAGAAACAATTACAATAACCTATACTTACAAAAACTTTATATAGTAGACTCTCTATGCGATCTTAGCAAATACCCCACTTACTCCCTACCGAAATGAGTCAAAAACTCTAGAATGCTTCTACACGAACTTCCTTCACGAACAAACCGAGTCCACAATACAAATGGAACTCTGGTGCTCCATACATATCATCCTATACGTCATCCATACATAGCATCCTATACGTCATCCATACATAGCATCCTATACATCAAGCATCGATAGCATTTCCAGTATAATGTAAAAGTAAAACTAGAGTAAAGTACGCATTCCACACGACTATATAATATAAGGGCATGTACAGTGCACGTCTAACATAAGACAATAGAAAGTTGCACTGCTGGACAGAACTGGCAAGACTTTAGTACTTTTTTTTTTTTTTTATAATTGCAAGACTTTAGTACTAAGTAGTATATCAACTAAACATTAAAATTCCATTCCCCACAGCTCTAAGTGCACATGTTGGTTCAACTATATACATAAAGAAGTTGTTTACTTTTTATTAACAATTAAGTACATGCATTATCCACTTAGCTATATAAATGCACCTACAATTTTGTTTCTTCATTAACACTGATAAACTCATCAGAGTTCTCTAACAGGGATCAAGAAAGAGTCTGCTTCTTCTTGTTGTCCCTCCTCCAAAACATGAAGGTAGGTAAATGCATTAATATTCCACCAAGCTCTAGCTAGAAAACAGCAAAAGCTTTGGTATATATAATTAGAAATTAATTATGGTGTGCATTTTTATCTTATGGTGTAGCAAAAAAATAGTTATCAAGGTGCAAATGACTAACGACAAATGCAGAACCAAGGCCATGAAGATTGCTGCAACAACGGATGGTTAGCATCAAACACTAAAGATAAAGCGACTGACATGACTTGTTATGATTTGTGCAACATTACTTTCATCTGAATCAATCACGAACATCATTTTTATTTTGCATCAATCATAATAGGTCATGTCAATAGTTGTGTTTCTAAACTCATTGAACACTCGATAGGGTACTAATAATGTTCATTTATTCTATAGGTGTGAGCTCGGTGGCACTGGAAGGGTCCTATAAAGATCAGTTGGTGGTGATTGGTGAAGATGTTGACTCGGCCAAGTTGACCTGCGTGTTAGGGAAGAAGCTTTGTTATGCCTCCATATTGACCGTGGAAGAAGTGAAGCCCGTGGAGCCCAAAGAGGATAAAAATCCAGGTAAGGAAGAAAGTACCTGTCCACCATGTCCCAGGTTCTGTGTGTTAGGAATAAAAACAATATTCCTAGAACTTGTGAGATGCAAAATGGAGAAGAACACACAAAAGAAAAAATTCACACGACACAAAATTTACGTGGTTCACCACTTGGGCTACGTCCACAGAGTTGCAGCGATCTTTTACTATAAAATAGGGAGATTACAAAGGTGGCATGAAAAACACTCTCACTAACCCAAACCCCAAATACACCCAATAAGCTCTTTGTACTAAAGAATAATAACAGAGAAATATTCTCTCTATTCTTTCTCTCACGCAGCACTTACAGAAGGACAACACTGAAAAATATCTTCTTTGTTCCTACTGCTGCTCCTTATTCTTCTCACGTACAAAGCTGATATTTATAATAGGCTTGATATCAACTTCAATAAAAGCCAGCCGATAGTGCACACACAATTTCAACATTGTCAGCACAATCTTTGGCCAAATCTACAAGTAGCCAACTTGTATGACCTTTGGAGATTCATGGGTTATCATCCCATGTGATTCACACACATAGGCTTGACTATTTGGTATTTTCTTCATTTATTTTATAGAGAAATTGCCGTGACAATTTCTCTCTTCTCTTGCACATGTTGCAGCCGTAATGACTCATCAATTTGTCCCCCCACACCTTTGACTAAAGTGAGAACCATTTGTTGAAGTAGCCGACATGTAAAACATATGAGTTGCAATCCCATATGCCTCCACCTACTTGCATGTTTTCTTCTTTCTTCATAAGCCACAATTGTTGACTAAGGGAAATAATCCCATGTTATGCACCATTTGTATCTTCTACGGTGAGAAGCAATTTCTTCTTTCTTCATAAGCCACAATTGTTGACTAAGGGAAATAATCCCATGTTATGCACCATTTATGTGTTGCACTAGTGCTCCACATAACCAACACTGTGAAGTAGTAGTCTATGATCGGAGTCCTAGGTACTGCTTCCTCATGTGACCAACATATTTTTTTCTGATTACTGCAACCTAGCTGGATCCAATTTCTTTGTCTCTATGTTTTTGCTAATTGTTTAGTACATTATGTCCATGCTATTTTGTATATGAGCAATAAATGCAGAATAGTTAGAGTGAAAACATAATGATGCGATCAACTGAGAAAACATGATACTTACTGTTTTACAATGGAGTGACTAAGCAAACCAATTTGACATAAAAATTGGAATGGAAAAAGAAACAATGAAATGTAATGTACTTTTCCCAGTCCAATTTGACACTTTGAAAGTTTGAATCTCTAAAGTAAAAAGAAGAATGCCCCTCCCCCCAAGGGGTTTTATTTTATATTCCATTAGTATTTTACTACATATCTTTTTTTCTTAATAAAATAACAAAACATGCCCCATGAAGAAAGTTGAGTTTAGTCCTGTACTTGTTTTGCTTGTAACCCCAAACGAGCTTCCTAGCCAACCACTTGCATTGGTCAACTTTCGTTATATTTCATAAAATGAGATAAGAAACGTAGAAATAGTCATATGGTCTCCCACGCGTGTGTATTTGAAGTTTCCTCCTAATTGCATTTAGGACGAAATCACGGTATTTTCAAAAAAAAAAAGGACTAAAACATAGTATTTAAGAAGTACGAAAGTTGATCAATGGATTATCTCCAAAAGCTGATTACCAAAACAACTTTAGCTCAGCCAGAGAGAAATAAAATACAAACTTGAAGAGAGAAAACATAGAATGGAGGAAATTGCATTTGCAGGAGCAATAATAGCTCTAATTGATAATTTGGTACTCGTCCTCCAGAATCTAAGTCATAATGCGGTGCACCATGTTGTTGAAGTGGTCAGAAAATTGTTGAGTACGCTGAAAGGCTACCTGAAGGACACAGAAGGAAGAGAAAACACTGAAGGTTTGTAGGATCGAATTGAAATTGAGGATGCAATTGATAAGTACATGTATGATGTTCCTGAACACGTCCATCATCATCGGTTCACAAAATTTCTTCACGGTGTTGCTCATCCAATTGCAAACCATCGCTTGTCCTCTGCAATGAAAGCTATCAAAGGCAAGATCGACGCCATCAAAGCCACAGATGCATTTCGCGTTTGTCCCTCTGATGTTGCTTCAAGTTCTAATGCAGCAGAGATTCCTCCAGAGACTTATCCATTTTCCAGGGATGACGATCTTGTGGGCATTGAGAGGCGCAGAGAGGAACTTTGTTGTCTTATTCTCAGCAATGAATCAACGGAGGTAGATATTTCAGTATTTGGAGGTGCTGGCTCGGGTAAACCACTCTTATCCATCAAGTCTATAAAATGGTCATGAAGCGAAATTTCGAATGTCTTGCATGGATTCCTGTTCCACGCTCTTGCTAGGATTTGTTAAATGAAATCTGCATAAAATTGGGATTACTTGTGCACCAAGGAATGGATAGAAGAGAGATGTTGAGTCAGTAATTACAACAAAGAAGGTACATCCTTGTTTTAGATGGTATTTGGAGTGAAGATGAGTGGAATTGCATTAAAAGTGTACTTTCTAGTAATAATCAGGGAAGTAGAATAATCATCTCCGCACGTAAACGCAACTTAGCTTCTTATTGTGCAAGCTCTCGTGATTTTATTTATGATCTCAATCTTAATCCATTAACATGGGAAGAGGCTTCGGAGCTCTTCTGTAAAAAGGCCTTCCCAAATGGTAAATGCCCCCGTCCATTGGTGGAGTGGTCAACGAAAATCTTGAAAGATGTGAAGGATTGCCACATGCGATTGTTGCAATTGGCAAGAGCTTGAAAAATAATCTGCCTAGTACTGTGACAGAGTTAAAGAAAGTCCATGACAGTCTTGAGTTTGAACCAGGAAGTCTTGAATATATTGGAAAATTATTGCAGAGTTACTACCATCTATTTTCCAATCTCAAGTCTTGTTTCGTGTACTTCTGCAATGTTCCTAAAGATTTCTCTGTTACACGCGGAAGATTGATTCGCTGATGGATAGCAGAGGGGTTTATTGTTGAAAAAGTTGATCAAACTCTGGAGCAGGTGGCAGATGAATACCTTGGTGAACTAGTTCAAATGAGCTTGGTTCATGTCAACAAATGAAATTTTGAAGGGCGAGTAAAGAGTTGCTGAGTTTATAATCTTGTAAGGGGGTTCATCCTTTCCAAGTCTAAAAAAGACAGCTTCTTTACTGTTATTACAAAACTACACACAAATTTGGATCAGAAACACCGGCGCTTGTCTCTCCATAGTCGCTCCACCTCAACATTACAAGGGAAGGACTTCTCTCATGTTCGTAGCTTTTCTATATTGGGGGTAGACAATCATTTGGAATCAATGGCTGGAGAACTTTTCAGCAAATTCAAGTTATTGAAAGTTCTAGATTTGGAAGATGCATCCTTGGAACATTTTCCTAAAGAAGTTGTCAAACTCTTCCTTCTAAGGTACCTGAGTCTAAGGAACACAAAGATAAAGTCGGTTCCACAATCTATTAAAAAGCTTCGGAACCTAATAATTTTGGACCTTAGACAAACTTTTATTACCATGTTGCCGGAAGAGATCCGTGAACTTCATAAGTTGCTCTATTTGTTAGTCAGTTTTCAAGACAGAGACAAAAATCATGCTGCTGTGGGAGCAGAGGTGTCTCCAGGAATTGGGCATTTGGAATTGTTACAGATGCTGTCACTTATCAAGGCGAACAACAAGATGGGGAGCATTGTTGAAGAGCTGGGGAAATTGACTGAACTGAGGAAACTGGGGATCACCGAGCTCAAGAAAGAAGACGGAAAGGAATTGTGTGCATCCATTGAGAAGATGGAACATCTTACTTCTTTGTATGTGAAGTCAGCGAGCGTAGATGAAAATCTTGATTTGAATTATGTTGATATGTTCCCTCAAATGATTAAAAATATATTTCTTGGAGGGAGATTGCACAACATTCCAAGATGGATTCCCTCACTAAGCGGTTTGTGTAAAATAGAACTCAAATGGTCAAAATTGGAGAACAGCCTGCTTGAGGCCCTTTGGGATTTGCCTCTCTAGAGGAGCTCTATCTGCATGATGCTTACAGTGGTGAGGTTCTTGAATTTGGAGCAGAATGGTTTGTGGACCTAAGGATATTAGTAATTGAACAATGCAGTTCGTTAAAGAAGGTAGCGATTCCGGAACCAGCAATGCCTAAACTTTAGAAGCTTATTACAAAAAATTGTAACAGCCTGACCATGGTGCACATAGCAATTAATACTGTCACAAGAGCTTATATGCTTCCAGTAATTAGTTCTTTTATTGATATGAGAACTTGCTGTCCAAAGTTCTTAATTTCTATATGTACCTGGCATGAAGAGTTCAGCATAGTTGTGGTCAAAGCACCTCTGCATTGTATGGTTTAAATGAACATTGATGTTACTGTTATTTTCTTTCCCTGTAGCATGCAGCCATTGTGCAAATTCATTTTTACTGTGTGAATGTTTAGGGTCTACCCTAGATTAAAAAAAGAAGATGTTACTGTTATTCTCTCTTTTCCCTGTAGCATGCAACCATTGCATTGCAAATTCATTTTTTCAGATTCTTTAATTTCACATATATTTATAAATGTTTCAAATGTATCACTTTTCAATTTTTCATTCTTCTAGTACTTTAAAGAAAACCTAACTTTGCATTAGATTTATCCCTCACTTTTTGCTAGAATTATGAATCTCCTGAAAAATTTCAACATAAAAAGGCATATACCTTGCATTCCACTTGCATGTCCACAAGGACCACAACATCTTTATCACTTTTTTCGTGGCAATTTCCTCAAAACTAAAATAATTGTTTCACACGTCCTGTTCCATACTTGCATATTGGTTTTCCCCCTTATTGGATC
Organism: Fagus crenata; assembly: GCA_014362285.1. Lineage (NCBI taxonomy): Eukaryota > Viridiplantae > Streptophyta > Magnoliopsida > Fagales > Fagaceae > Fagus > Fagus crenata. Next base: position 5,247 of record BKZX01024440.1, on the reverse strand, counting down.
CACAAAAGTTCACTATTTATAACTGTTAATATATCATTCATGTCAGAACATAAAATGTGCTTGAAAAAACCAATAATTTCACTTAGTTTAGTACTAAGCCAAAAAAAAAAAAAAAATCAATTCAAGTATAAATTGGTTTGAATTTATGTGTACAATACATACTTATACTCGACATAGGAAGATTGAAAACATTAGCCCAAAATGGGCATGTATTGAACATAAAGGCCGAAGGTTGAGAGACCCCATCAACTCTTTCATGAGGACAAGATATTGACCGAAGCTCCATGGGACCATGGGCTCTATCTCAACACCTTTTTCATATCCTCTTTGTCAATAAATGCAAATAGAATTATCCCCAAATAGAACTTCCCTACAAAGCAATCCTCATGAGTTAAACAAGATTAATTTGGGCCTGCATTCAGGTCATATCCAGATTGGGCTTAAGTGTTGGTAGAGGAAGGCAAAAAACCCAAAAGCAAACAAGTTTGCATGAAGGCAGTCCACAAACCATACAAAAATGCTAACGTCTTTCAGCAGGACATCTGTTTCAGTAGGCATGGAAATAGAGGCTAAAAGGCTTCACAGAGGTGAGGAGAAATTCAATGATTATACTAGCTTCCCAATGGTAGAGGGCCTATAATTGGTGACTTCAGTTAGATTATCTCATTGTCGAAAAAGAAGGATGAAATACCAAAGTTGAGTGACAAATGTAGGATTTCAGAGCTGCCTAAGTGATTGCCTACTCTACATATTGTTGGGTGCACCACATACAACGGTTGCCCTCGCCGCCCCAGGCCTTATTCCAAAATTAGGCCTCATCCCGAATATTTTTAAGACTCTTATAATTTCTAAAGGCCTAAAAAAATTATAATATAACCTTATATTTGAACAGGGGCGGATCCAGGAGTTCCATTCAAGGTGGGCACCTTTTGTCTTTTGATCTAGGAGGGGAGAGAGCTGATCAGTGGTCGTGGAGACGGAGAAATTATTCAGTCCACCGGGTGAACCACGTCATCCGTCCACCATTCCAATAATTAAATGACACGTGTGATAATTAATACAGTCAGTTTGGGGCTATTTAGTCATTTTAAAAGTATGGGGTTAATGGTTAAAAGCTGACTGTATTAATTATCAGACGTGTCATTTAATTATTGGAATGGTGGACGGGTGAACCACGTCACCCGGTGGACTGAATAATTTCTCGTGGAGACGGGAGGGAGCCGATCTGCTTCAACACAGACAAGGCTAGCCCCGAGGTTTGGGTAGTCCAAGCTTGTCCCAATTTTAATTGCCCACCTCCACCTATTATTAAATATTAAAAAAAAGACATAAAAGTCAAAAAAAAAAATTATGCAAACTCAAGGTTACATTGCACTTTTCACTCAAATTACGTTTAAGGAAGAAAAAAAAATGTAACCCTGGTTATAGTGTTTCATAATTAACACGATTTAATTCAAGGAAAATAACTTTTCACATTTTTTAAGCAAATTATTTAAGTAAGATATCGTACTTTAACTTATCAAAGTACTTATTTTCAATTGAGATTATCATCGGTTCATTTAACAATATAAATATTTACGCAATTTTAAATATATTATGTAATATAAACAAATAAATAGATTATGTAATATAAATAAATAGGTTAAATAGGTAAAATTAACAAGAAATTATTTACGTAATTTTAAGTCATATAAAAATTTATATTGTATAATTATTGTAATGCATATATTGTATAATATTAAAAGTTTAGAATTAATATAAATCATCAACCTTACACGTATCCTATTCCCATGTACCCAAATTGCAAACTTTTCCCCTGGACCCCACCACATACCTTCCCATACGCCCATTCCTTACCTACACGTGTACCCACACTAATCTCAGGAGACAGCCATCTCTCCACCATGTGGGCTCAAAACACCAAAACCTTTTTCTCTTTGAAAATGACAAGAACAAGTCTAAGAGAAAATCTGATTTTCAGTTTGTATGATCAGATATTCAAGCCCAGCAAGTTGCCTGCAAATGCTGATTTTCACTTGTTCAAAGCTAGGATTGAACCCAAATGGGAAGATCTCGAGTGTGCTGTTGGAGGAAAGTGGTCTGTCATCAGCAGCAGAAAGGCTAACCTTGATACCATCTATGAAGCACGGGTACGTTTCCGGGTACGGGTACGGGTATGGTACGGCGGTACTCCAATTTCTAAAAAACTAGGGTACGGGTACGGCGGGGTATTTTTTTATTATATATTTTTATATATTATTATATATATATATATTTTTACATATATTTTTAAATATATGTAAACTTAAAAACAAATATGGATAATAAAATATATACATTGCCATTGAATTGTCTTTATATTACAAACCAATATTCAAAAGAGTAAAGGCAATAAGCGTTCAACATTCAAAAGAGTAGCCATACAAACTAACATACAAACCAACATAAAAACCTATCCAAAGTAGCCATACAAACTAACATACAAACCAACATACAAACCTATCCAAGAACAACAAATGGCCATTAAAACAGAAAAGCTGTAGTATAAAAAAAAAAAAAGAAAAAAGAAAAGAAAAGCTGTAAAAAGAGAAAGTGAGAGAGAGAGACTCACGACCGGAGCTACGGAAGGAAGAAGTAGAGCAGAGCAGAGCAGATCCCCTTCCATTTACCGAGAGCAGAGACAGACGGAGAGCAGAGCAGAGACACACGGAGAGCAGAGACAGAAAGCAGCGAGCAGAGTAGAGACAAAGACAGAGAGCAGAGACCGAGCTCACCGGCGGTGGAGGAAGTGAGAAACAGAGAGTAGAGGAGAGAGAATCGGGAGTAGAGACCAAGCGGCGTGAGATCGAGTGGCTGAGAAAGGTGAGGGAGAAGATATTTAAGTTTGAGATTTATGCTAAACGTCGGCGTTTTGGCTCGCCCCGTACCGGACCCGACCCGACCCGTACCGGACCCGTACCAAACCCGTACCGGAAAAAAAAAATTTTTGGCTGAAATCGGGTACGCCTGGGGTACGCATGCAGCGGTACCCCGGCGGTATACGTACCCACGACGTACCCGGTACCGGTACGGCGCCCATTTTGCCGTACCGGTGCTTCCTAGGATACCATGTGGCTTGAAACTGTAAAATTCTGACTGTTCCTCTAATTTTCATTATGTGGGAATTTATTTAGGTTGATTTGTTGTTGTAATTTCATTTTTGGGCTTTTGAGGATATTATTGGGCCTTTTTCTTGTGTTATTTGGATTTTTTTTTGTGTTATTTGGGCTTTTTTTATGTTATTTGGTTCTTTGTTATGTGTGGTGACTGTTCTAATTTTGAATTGTTTGGGTTGTTTGTTGTAATTTTGATAAATTTATCTCTCTTAATTTTTTTTCTAAAATGAAAATGAGGATTTAAAACGAAAATGAGGATGGACACTTTAATAAATCCATAATTTTTGAATTTATATATACCTATTAATTTTTTTTTTTTAATTTAAGGGTGGGCACGTGCCCACCCTGGTCACACACTGGATCAGCCAGTGTATTTGAAATATAAGAAGAATTGTTAACAGATGGTCCACTCACTCTAGAAAATAGATTGAAATATAAGAAGGAATTATATGTTAATAGACCAGAGTCATGAAATTTTTTCAAGGGATGCAATAATTAAATTTTTTATGTAATGTATAATTTTTCCGTACCAGTATACTGATGTCAACGAAAATTTTCAAATGTGGGGGGCATGGCCCCTCCGGACCCCCTAGCTTCGCCCCTTTCCTCAGGGATATGATGCATAGCAGAGGATTTGGTTTGGTGAGTATGTATATATCTATTATTTTAGGCAATCTTTTAGAAACTTGACCTTTTCTAAATTGATCATGACAATCCTTCTATTCATTGGTACATATATCACTCTACAATGTACATGACATGTCTAATGGATGTGATAAATAATATTAAAAATACATACGGCAAATGGTGGCAAGATTTTGGGGCTAGTAGAACGGATGATGGCGAACGTGATGGTGGTTTCCGTTACTTGAACCAGTATATGGAGATAGCAGATCGGAGATATGGTAGTTCGCACCATGCGTGCATCTCATGATCGAAGCTGATGACTAGGCGTGGAGGGGCGTGCACTGGTCGATTGGCTCAGTGTTTCTGGTTTTAAGTAGATTGATGGACAATCTATCGTTTTATGGTAGTGGTTGGTTGAATTGGTGATTGGGAATGGAAGATCTGAGATATAGTGGTTCAGTTGCACATTGGAGGCGCGTGGGAGAAATGCTAAAGCTTTTAGCCGTGCATGGAGGCACGTGCAAACTCAATTTATGTTCGGAAGAATGGGGTTTTGCCGATCTTGATGGGTGGGACTAATCTTTGTGGCTTGTTTTCGGAAAATATGAGATATGTGATAGCAGACGGAAAATATGAGAACTGTGATGGCAGACTTTTGTTGTTGCTATTGTGACAAAAGGTGTGGAACAGAATTGACTAGGTGGTAGAGTCGTGGAAACACCTCTTTTTTTCCATATTTTGGACTTTAGCTCCGTGAATCTATATAGTTACTCCTCGTTATACAAAAAATGATACAACAACCAAATCATTTAGAGTTAAAAAAAAAAATGATGCCCTTATACAATGTCTTACAAAACATATATTTCATTATTAGCTCAGAAGTCATATATAGGGAAGCACAAGCATGAATAAAAATAAAGAAATAAATAAAAAGAAAACAAAAAAAGTTCACATCTCATGTATCAGGTTGCAATATTATGCATCAAATGTATATTAGCAATTGCTAGGGAATGGATCAAAAAACAGTGCTGGATAGTAGTACGATTGAAACAAATGGAAAGTTATAAGAGAATCTCAATGTATATATGATATGAATGTGCGTTTATGGAAAAAGATATGATAGTGTACGTACTCAATTTATAGATTTGTGGTTAGTGTTAAAAACCTGGGGACTTAAGTAGTAAGTTCACACGGTTTTTTAGTCAAGACCTTATCTACAAGCTCTTGAAGCTTCGTCTGAGTGGTTAATTAATTATAATCATATTGCTCCGAATCATGATTGATTATTTTTAATTCAACATAAGCCGACACGATCTTGACCTGGAAGATCTGAAAGTGGACCTCTTGGAAGTTGCATGCACATATGTAAATGGCTAGCTGAATACTTGATTGTTGTTTAGAATATTAGAACACACATCCTCTTTCAGACTCCTAATCTGAAAGCGCAAAAATTCAAAACGCATGG